>VSMD01120330.1:0-12837 GCA_008750895.1 Mirza zaza
TGAGTGTAATATTTTGAAAGGAATATTTTTATCTGAACAGCAGGCTTAAAATATTCAATAAGCCATGCCATAGACAGATGTGCTGTCATCGCGGCCCCATTGTTCTACTCATAGATCAGGGGCCAAGTAGATTCTGCATAATTCTTCAGGGCCTTAGGATTTTCAGACTGGTAAATGAATATTGGATTCAACTTAAAGTGACCAGCTGCATTAGCCCCTAACAAGAGAGTCAGCGTATCCTTTGAAGCTTTGAAGCCAGACATTGACTTCTCCCCTCTAGCTATGGAAGCCTTGATGCCATCTTCTTCCAATAGAAAGCTCCTTGTCTACATTGAAAATATGCTATTTAGTGTAGCCACCTTCTTCAGTTATCTTACCCAGCTCTTCTGGGTAACTTGCTGCAGCCTCTACATCGCCACTTGCTGCTTCACCTTGTAATTTTATGTTATAGAGACAGCCGTTTCCTTAAACCTCATGAATCAACCTCTGCTAACTTTTAACTTTTCTTCTGCAGCTTTCTTGCCTCTCTCAGCCTTCTCAGAATTGAAGAGAGGTAGCGCCTTGCTCTGGATTAAGCTTTGGCTTATGAGAATTTTGTGGCTGGTGTGATCTTCTATCCAGATCACTGAAACTTCCTGCATATCAGCAATAAGGCTGTTTTGCTTTTTTGTCACTCATATGTTCGCTGGAGTAGTATTTTTAATTTACTTCAAAAACTTTTCTTTTGCCTTCACAACTTGGCTAACTGGTGCAAGGAGCATAGCTTTCTGGTTATCTCATTTTTATTTATTTATTTTTTTTTATTTAGTAGCATTTTATTTTATTTCAGTAAATTATGGGGGTGCAAACATTTTGGTTATATGATATGACTCGGTTTTTGATATGCCTTCCTCACAAAGCTCAATAACTTCTAGATTTTGATCTGAAGTGGGTGACATGCGATTCTTCCTTTTCACTTGAACATTTAGAGGCCATTGTAGGGTTATTAATTGGCCTGATTTTAGTACTGTTGCATCTTATGAAATAGGGACATTTGAAGACAGGGAGAGAGACAGGGGAATGGTCAGTCAGTGGAACAGTCAGAACACACACACCATTTATTGGTTAAGTTTGCCATTTTATATGGACATGGTTTGTGGTCCCCCAAAACAATTAAATAGTAACATCAAAGATCACATTTCACAGATTACTATAACAGATATAATAATAACAAAAAAGTGTGGAATATTGTGAGAATTACCAAAACATGACACAGAGACACCAAGTGTGCACATGCTGTTGGAAAAATAGGACTCACAGACTTGCTCAGTGCAGTGTTGCCTCAAACCTTCAATTTGTAAAAAAAAAAAAAAAAGAAAGAAAATGCAGTATCAGTGAAGAGCAATAAAGCAAAGCACAATACAACAAGGTTTACCTTTCTAAGGCATCTGTAGAAAATCATCCAAGCTAAAAAGCACTTGTTGAGTAAAAGTAAAAACACTGTTTCTATAGATTTTTATTGATAGTCCAGGTGCTAAGGTGATGAAAAACTTCAAAATCCTTTCAAAATGATTTCATAAAGGTTGGTAATAATTTGAAGATTATTTACAGAATATATTAAGTTGTTTTAGGTAGACAAGAAGATATAACATGGAATTTTTAGTGTTGTGGTATGAGATTATTTCGTGCCTTATTTCCTAATTTCACTTAGCCTCAGGAAGGAACAAAAAGCAGGTATTCATAGTGTTTATGCATATTAGAGGTTTTTAAAAAAATTTTTTTTGCAAATATAGCAAAGAATGTATTCTTTTTTATTTATTTATTTTTATTTCAGGATATTATGAGTGTACAAATATTTTGAATACATTTTATGTCTTTGCCCCACCCAAGCGAGGATTAGAGGCATGCCCTTCCCCTCTACAATGCTCACCGGGTCCATTAGTTGTGAGTTTACCCCCCTAACCCCCTAATCCCTGAAGAATATTACTACCATGTGAGCACCATAGTGTTGATCAGTTAGCGCCAATTTGATGGTGAGTAGATGTGGAGCCTATGCTTCCTATCTTGTGATACCTTACTTTGGATAATGGGCTCAAGCTCAATCCAGGAAAATACAAGATGTGTTAGGTCACTGTCATTCCTTATAATTGAGTAATATTCCATTGTATACGTATAGCAAATTTTAATAATCCACTCATGAATTGATGGGCACTTGGGTTTTTTTCCACATTCTTGCAATGGTGAATTTTGCTGCCATAAATATTCAGGTGCAGATGTCTTTATTATAGAATGTATTTTGCTCTTTTGGGTAGATGCCTAATAGTGCTATTGCTGGATCGAATAATCTTTCCGTTTTTAGCTCTTTGAGGTATCTCCAAATTCGTTCCCACAGAGGATGCAATAATTTGCAGTACCACCAGCAGTGTAAGAGTGTTCCTGTCTCTCCATATCCTCGCCATCATTTGTTTTTTTGAGATTTTTTTGATATAGGCCAATGTCACTGGAGTTAGGTGACATCTCATTGTGGTTTGGATTTGCATTTCTCTAATAATTAGAGATGTTGAGCATTTTTTTATATGTTTGCTGGCCATATTAGCATTTTTAAAATAATCTTTTAGAAAGAAGTTTTAAAAACTATTGTAGATATTCAGATTCTTTCCTCCCATTTTCTGATTTCCTGGCAAATTTGCACCAAACCTAAGAGGGAGTGTGGTACAGAAATTAAGAGCCTGGACTTTAAAGTCGGAATTGGGAAATTCATTCAGTCTCAACTCAACTACTTACTATGTGACCTTAAGCAAGTAATTTTTCCTTCTTGTGCCTCGATTTCCTCATATGTAAAATGGCAATAATAATAACATTCATTTCATAGGGTTGTTGTCTCTATTCAATGAGTTCAAAATGTATTAAAGTGCTCATGTTAGTGCCTGGCAAATAGTAAGGGATATAAGTGTTTGCTATAATTATTATTCTGGTAAATCAAGTATCATTATAATAAGATTAAAAGGAACTTTTTTGTTTGCCATATACAAATAGAAAGTCTATAAGATCTACTTTACTTACAAAATGAACCTTCAAAATTTAAAAATTTTGACTGGTAAATTCCCTTGCTCTGATATTTCTTATAGCATAGTGAAAAAATGCTATAAGCAGTAAGTGTTGATCACTAGGTATTGTAATCTCTCTTCGAGAGAGAATTAGATTTAAAGATATTCCCTATTTTATATTGTGCTAGCTAATGAAATTCATATACACATTCACTTATATTTAATACTAAAATAATTACCAAAGAACTAACCTTTTGATCAAGTTAACCTTACAAAAACTCATATCTTATTACTTTCTCCCAAATATCTATTGCTTTTTAATCAGTATGGAGAAAAGAGTGATACAAAAAGGAGTGTCAGGTTTGTTTGATTTAAGTCATCAAGGGCACTTTTTGCCAATATTTGGACTTGTCCACTAGTTACTAGTTCTCATTATTAGCTTTAAGGCTCTCTTCACAACCCCTTTGTTTCCATTCCAGACTAAATGATCACACTTGGTACTGTTAAGAGTGTGAGAAGGTCAACAAAGTCATTCCTTCCCATAGATTCACTGGAGAATTCACATAAGATCGGGAGTAAGCCTGTATTGCATTTTCCCTACAGTAAAACTGAGGCTTTCGATGACACAGCCTTTTGAAGCTGACCAGCAAGTTCACCTTTTTTTAAGTGTGCATGATTTTAAATATGTAATTACTTCAGCTTTTAAGTTTTATTTCATTTGAAGATTTAAGAACTGAGACTAAATGGTCATTGTAAATCCAAAAGCTTCAAAATTTGGAAATCAACAGAATAAAAGAAAAGGAAAAATATAAGAAATCTACATCTAGAGAAACTGAATCATAGAGTGGTTTATCCCTGAATTTTGAGTATTCTAAATCATAGGGTAATTTCTGTATTATGTTTTCTTTTCTTTGCAAAAGAGTAAATATATTACCAATTTATAAAGTGTTAGTCACAGCAACATATCAGCGAAAAACAAATAAGCATAAATTATTTAAAGCTTTTTTGAAATGTTAACATTAAGGAAAATATAACACACAAACATGTTTTTCTTACTTTCAAAGTACTTTTTCCTGTGATATAATCTTATAAATCTGACACAATGAAATGAATTTGTTATAGTATATTGCACTGACGACATTCTCTAATATGCTATTATGGAATTTTAGCCTTCTACTCCTAATCAAGCACAAAAGACAAAGCAATATTCATATTTTAAATCTGACTTTTAAAAATAATTATTCAGTTTAAGTATAATTGTCACTATCATAGCTAAGTGTCTTATGATATTAGTAACAGTACAACATTTTTTCAGGTTCCTGTGTTTTAGAGATGTTAGTGTGTTATATATCTATAACACTTCTTGAAAGAATTCAAAATGGTTTTAATATATTATCTGAATACACACATACAAAAACACTACTTGAAGAAATGCTACAATCATTAATTTGTAGATTAACTAACTTTCATTAAGAAGTTCAGTTCAGTGGTAAAGGTGGGACAGCAATCAAAATCTGCCTCATTTTACTCTTTATGGATTAAAGTACTTATTGATGTACACTGCTAAATACTAAACTGATCATACATAAATAAAACCAATAGGTGGTTTTATTATCAGAGGCCACAACAATTATGATCCTTAAATACAATTTAGTATCCTAGAAAGCAGTATTTATTAACTGGATAATACTGATTTTGAAGAATCAAGGTATTTTCAAAATAAAAGTATTTTATTTATTACAAAAATTAAGTGAGAAATAAGTAGCCCAGAGCACTAAGGGACACATGACGATATGCCCCCAAAATTTTACCCACCATGTTCATAGCTTTCTAAATATCAAGCTCAGTGACTATAGAACCATAAATTTAAAGCACTATCAACATTTTATAATGAAACCTCAGTCACCATACTGTACAAGGAAACATGAGCTTTCACTTAGCTTAATTTTCAGGTTAACCAAGCATTAAACAGCAAACTCCCATGTTGGTAAAAATATTTTCAAACTGAGTCTTATAAGCTCAATTAAGAAATGTACATCATATGTTTATTTTTTCCTCATAACTCAGGACCTCCCAGTGCCATGGGCTGCTTACTCTATACATGTACCATCAGTAATGTGAGCACCTGCCGGTTGCAGAAGGGTAAAATCCTGGAATTGGGTCATGTCTCTCAAACCACACCTCAAACCACACCTCTCATACACTGCAAGTTGAAAGAGTTGACACTTATATAATAGCATATTTTTAATATTAATCTGTGATTTTTTATACAGTGAATGAAAATAGGTATTTGACAGGGAAAAAACATCAACAAAAGTATTGATAGTTTCCATAAGAATTCCCTGATATGCACACTTTCCTATCATTTATCCCATATGAAAAAGTAAAGTTCAGGTAAAATTCCACATATCATAGCAATATTAGCCTGGAGGATAGGCACCCGTCAGTGACAGTTAGACTGAAGACATACTTGCTTCTGTTTTTTCTTCGGAGATTTACACTGTAATTTATATAGTATTTAATATTCTAAAGCTAAAGGTAATATTGAGGTTTCAGAAACAAGCTCTTTCTGGAATGGTATGCAAGTGACCTTATTGTTATTTTAAAACCCAGCTGTCATCAGGCAGTATAACCACATTTCGTTAGTCTTAATTGATGGGAGCCTACATTTACGGACACCGACAGCCTCGCCTCTTGTAACTGTCTCAACAACAGTAACTTGCTAAACCTCTCATGCAATGATGTATGACAGCAAAAACTGTTTGCTTTGACATTTGCAAACTCCATGGTGAGTGGGTAGGCTATGAAATTAGCTTTCCATGTTCAAATACAAGGCTGTATTTGTATACAAATACAGTATTCTTTAAAGTCCAACTGATTTGAATAATCATTCTGTAATGAAAAATATACTCTTCCTTTCCCATTCTCAGAGTAACAAGAAAATTGTGTTTTTATAAGTAAAATTTCATTTGGGAATAGTATACTTAGTTCATATGAACTCTGTATATTTGAAACCATGTTCTCTATAAATGTTCAAATTATGAAGTAGGGACTAAACCTACATGGTCATGGCCATGGTCAAACCAATCTAAATAGTCCACCTCCAGTCACCTCATGGGAAAGTGCTTTTCATTTGTATATTTCTTAAGCTCCCATATGTTACTGTCTAAAAGTAAAACAAGTCTGCTTACTTCACAAAAGAATGCAAACATATTCTCCATCAACTCTTAAACAAAGAAGACTCAAATTAAATAACTTTAGTATCTAGAATTCAATTAGATAGTGCAGTCAATTAACACTATTATTTAATCATATAGTATACATTGGGAGAAAAATATTTAAAATTTAAGAGGTGTTTTATAAAATTATTACTATTTTATGACACATCTTTAACTTCCAAACACATTCCAGGACACAGCAAGACCAAGCTCTCACACTTTATAATAATTTTATCCATATTGCTGTATAATCAAAATTGATGAGGAGAATTATGATTCTGAGGTCCTAAGGTTTCTATCACCCCCTAAAATTGTATCTATGTTTACTGTACCATGCTAAGGCAGGCAATAAAATGCACCAATATGTATTAATATAATTTTCAACAAGGATTAACAATACAAACATCTGATTAATTTCAGTTAGCTGGAACCTCTTCACAGTATCATTCTAAGTCAATCAATATTTTTGATGCAAGTAGTCCATATTCTACAAAAGCATTCTTATTTGGAACAAGTTAAGATTTTGATGATCTCTGCTAAGTGAATTCCTATGAAGGAAATAACTAATTATACTAAATTTGTCTTCTTTTTTAAAACAAAGATTAATGAAAAAAAGTCTCTTGCTTGAAGCAAATATTCTGTTTAATACAATAGCACATGCTTGCTCAGGAAAGTTCCAATTATATTGCTCTTATCCTAGTCATCAGTGACTACTAGTTGTTCTCTCACCAAACACATAGTTTTCTACATTTTCAAAAAAAAAAAAAAAAAATCCCTTCCAAGCATTCTTTAAACACTAGCTCCAAATAAAACCATCCTAAGAGAGTTCCTGAATACAGGAATCCCACATGAACTACAACCCTATAAATATCTTCTAAACACTAATATCAATGTCAATGGTGGTTTGTAATAAATAAGTCTTAGTGACTTCTAATGGAGCTCCAAATCCCAGTGGCTACTGGTAGGCTATCACCAAATGAAAGTCCCATAACATCATCTAAAATAATGTTATAGATATCTTTTGTCTTAGAAGACTGCTTCCTCTTTGGTTGTTTTTCTGTAAACAGAATGCTCATATAGACTTACACAACCTCCTACGCAACCAAATCCAAAGCTCACCGATATTCTTATACAGCAAGGTCAGAATTTTTTTTTAAGTAAGGAAAAAAATGTCTTTGATTAATGCTGAGAGCTGCACCATGTTTAGACAGGGTCATGACCCCAGGCATCCATTTAATCAAATTTCTCTGCTGCCTGTCCCAGTGGAGCCATCTCAACAAGAAACTCTCTCCATGAAAAGGGAACGGGGCGGTGGGAAGCCTACTTCACATCTCACATTGTTTACACGCTGTTAAGTAATTATTTCACTCATCTACCCCCACTGGCCATCAACAGACAAGTCACCTCCATGGAGACTGTGAAAAGCCTATTCAGCTGTATATAGCTCATTTTGTTTTTTCCCCTCATAGTGAAGCTAACTGCTTAGCTTAAAGACTTCTTTGTGGATACTGACATACACTCTGTGCTAATGATCTTGCTAATTATAAGTGTATTTATCATATAGATGTTCTCAGCTTCTCTTTATGTTTCTCAAGTATGCTAGAGTGATCATTTCTGTATAATTTCTCCACCCTCATCATATCACTTCAGTCTTTCAGAATAAATACTCCTCCCCATCCACACATATATAGTAAAACCTGTTTTTCCAAGGAATTGTGTCATTATTTGAGTGGTCAAACTTAAGTTAGCATTTTTCATGAGCTCTTCAATAACAGCTTATTGAAAGGCAGCTCTTCTCCAGGGCAAAGACCAGAAATGAGGCATGCAGTTAATAAAGAATTACAGTTTGCCTTTATTTAATAGCTCTACCAGTCAGACTAACAGAGATGAATAAAATGGTAACCTATTCACTCAACTCTTCCTAATTGCTGTCCTAAAAAGCAAAGAGGGAAGTGGGGAAAAAAAAAAAAGTTTATACTGTATCTAATTGAAGTTAGGAATTAAAGTCAAATGACTTGAAAGCTAAGTATAGGCAGAATCCTCCCAAACACAAATGGAAACGGACTACAAAACTGAATTATGTTTAGAGACTCAAAGCTAAAAAGCAGGAGTCCCAGGACCCAAAATCAAGGGCCATTTTTCTTTCTGACTTTCTTTTTTTGTTTTTTTCTAGCTTCTCCTGAAATAAATATATTCAGACCATTTTGTTCAACTTGGGGTGTTACCTCCTATTTCTACTATCTAGTTAATGAGCATCTGTGAAAGTGAAATTCTTCTAGTGAATGACTCCTCCAATGAGACACTCCTAATAGATTATCAATAATAAGCCCACAAGTACAATACACGCTTCCCTCCCAAGAAGTTTAACACATAGCTGATAACTGGACCAGCATTTCCACTTTTTCAGTCCTTGTACAACATCTATTACCTAAAAGAAAACAGTACCCTACTTGATGCAGAGACAGATTAAAACCAAAGTTAATATGCTGGGTGTGAATTAAACTATTTTTGTGTTTTCATATGTAGTAATAGTAAATGATATTGCCAATGAAGAAGGACAAAATAAAGAAAAAAACTACTGAGAAATAACATCACAAGTGAGGAAGAAAAAAATAAGTGTTGTGACAATAGGAAAAGGTGGTAAATTAAAAGGAAGATTCAGAAATATACAAGTGAGGAAAGAAAAAGAAATACTAAAATGATAATTTAATATGATTTGAAAAGAAAGACTTGTTCCAGATATTCCTTAATAGTCATGAAGATAAATGAAATAATTAACAAAAGAAAATGGAGGAGAATAAACTTGATGTGTCAGAAAGATCACTGAGGTGACTCTCAAAAACTAGGTTCCAATGACTACTACTACATATCGGAGATACCAAAGGAAAGTCATTTCCTTTTTCTAGATTTTCTTTTCTCATCTGTAAAATAACAGATCAAACTAAATGATCTCTGATGTCCTTTCCGTCTCTTAAATTTAGTGACAATTGTAAGATAATTCAAATCACTGAAAAATTTTAATGTTTACGTTACTAGTTTTTCCTACCTTTCTTCTTACACTTGTGATAGCTTCATTCTGTTATGGGGGCAGAGAGAAAATAATCCACCCTTCCCTACTATTTAATATTGTCACTTAGTAAAGAACATGTATTCACCTGGAATTACAAATCAGAGACCATTAATAGGAATCTCGATCTAACATTTATTTCTCTCTACAAATTTCTCAAAGCTTAGAGTGAAAGACTCAAGCTTAGGTTTGAGAATTACATTTGTGTGTTTTGGTGAAAAGGAAAGCCAAGATGGAAAAAGCACCGGAATCTGCAAGTGATTAGGAAAAGGGCATTTATATTAATATTTAACATTTCCTTGCCATTTAAGTTTCACCATTCATTTTAAAAATACTCAATATTTCATAGTGACAACTGAAGGAATATTTGGCAGATGTCCTAAGTGAAGCAGAAGTATAGAGAAGATTTCCAGGTCTCTTACCTAGTTTATAACTAATAAAGAGACCCCTTAAAAAGCGATTGTGTGACTTTATCCCTCAGAGTCTGTAATTACTCAAGGTCAAACACATATTTAATCTTCATCAACTCACAGATTTAAATGTTTATGATGGTGCCTAGTGCATAGTCAACTCTTGAAAAATGTCTGCTAAATAAATGAATAGATAGGTGAGTGGATAGATGGATAGAGAGACAGATTGATAGTTATTTCTTTCACTGGGCTATTCACAAAAGGTAATGGTATTTGGAATTGCTCTGAACACATCCAACCTGAAATTTACCTCTTCATTATCTAGAAAGTAAAGGTACATTAAAAAATAGATTTTTAAAATGCAAACAAGGGCTGCAGATTGAAGCTTTCTAGGGAGTGCCATTTGCATTCTAGTCTGTGTAAATGGTGACCCCTGGAGAAGTTCAAGGGAGCAGCCTGACAAAGTATGGGATTGAAATTATTTAAAAATAGTTGTTTGCATAAAAACATGACATATGTTTTATAGACATTATTTAGTGAAATTCTCCAACAACTCACTTAGGAAGATATCACCAACAAAAATGAAAAATGAAAAAAAGAAACCCGCTGAGTATCAGAAAAACTAACTGATTTACTCAAAGTCTTAAGTTAGTAAGTATCCAAGTATTCAAGCAAGGATGAGACCCAAATCTATCTTTTCAGCTATACCATAATAATCTATCTATAAGAAAAAAGCACTCTTCATTTTGTTATAGTTATAAAATTTACCTAAATGACACAGTCCACAATAATGACACTTCTTTAAAATTAGAAATGTGTGAAAAATTTTACTTGCAGTTTGCATTTGCTAATGACATACGACTGATGATTAGTAATTGACCTCATTGATATGGCACTAAATTGACTACAGAATATCCTTATGATACCAAATGATGGAGGAAAGGAATAAGATGGCCAACTAGAGACATTGCTTTCTGGATCATCCAGGAGGGAAGGCAGAGTTTCAGATAAAGGAGATGGGAGAGGAGACAGGTCAGATGTAGATCATAGAGAGAAGTGCCAGAGCCTGCCAGGGACCTCATGGAGGAAAATTGGAAAGCAGAGAAATAAGAAGATAAAGGAAAAAAGATTTGCATTTCCCTCATGATTAGAGATGTTGAGCATTTTTTCGTATGTTTGTGGACCGTTCTTCTGTCTTCTTTTGAAAAATTTCTGTTCATGTCTTTTGCCCACTTTTTGATAGGGTTGTTTGATTTTTTTTGATGATTTTCCTGCAATGAGATATCACTTATGTCCAGTAAGAGTGGCCTTTATCAAAAAGTCCCAAAACAATAAATGTTGGCATGGATGTAGAGAGATGGGAACACTCCTACACTACTGGTGGGACTCCAACTAGTTCAACCTCTTTAGAAAGCAATGTGGAGATACCTTAAAGTGATACAAGTAGATCTACCATTTGATCCAGCAATTCCACTACTGGGCATCTACCCAGAAGATCAAATGACACTCTACAAAAAAGACACCTGCACTTGAATGTTTATAGGAGCACAGCTCACAATTGCAAAGTTGTGGAAACAACCCAAGTGCTCATCAATACATGAATGGACTAATAAAATGTGGTATATGTATAGCATGGAGTATTATTCAGCTTTAAGAAACAATGGTGATATAGCACCTCTTGTATATTCCTGGATAGAGCTAGAACCCATTCTACTAAGTGAAGTATCTCAAGAATGGAAAAACAAGCACCACATGTACTCACCAGCAAACTGGTATTAACGGATCAATACCTAAGCGGACATATAGGAATAACATTTATCAGGTGTCAGGCAGGTGAGAGGGGGGAGGAGGGAGGAGGGGATGGGTATATACAAACATAATGAGTGAGATGTGCAACGTTTGGGGGATGGTCTCACGTGAAGCTCTGATGTGAGAGGGAAGGGGGGCATGGGCTATATATGTTACCTTAACATTTGTACTCCCATAATATGCTGAAATAAAAAAAAGAAAGATAAAGGAAAAAAGATATCAGTGGGTCTCAAACCCAGAGATATTAAATCACAACTCTGTATGAGAATTTCTAAGGAGAATAAAAGTAATCAAACGATATAAAAATGCCTTTCAAAGATCCAAATTAAAGTATTATCTCATTCTGTCTCTCTCATTTGTGCTCTCTCTCTCTCTCTCTCTTTTTTTTTACCCCTTATCCCCTCTCTGGGATACCATGAATTTCTCTTGAACTTTTCACAGAAGCTCCAGAGTACTCAACTAAGCATAAGCTCTTTAGCCAGTGCATAGAGTGCAGATAGTTAGTGTATACTTACATGAATGTCATGTGATTCAGAGTTTGTTATTCACGTAGCAACATCAACATTATATGAGCCTTAAATATAGGCATACTAGAAAGATAATGAGGGTTCAATAGCATGAAATTCACTTCATTAATTCACAATAAAGTGAGTATTACAATGAAGGGATATTCCACAAAGAATTAAAAACAGATCTACCATTTGTTTTAGCAATTCCACAAACATTTGTCACACAATTTTTTTTTAATTTCCTAGTACATACAATAGTTATATTTACACTATACTGTAGTCTATTCAGTGTGTAATAGCATTATGTCTAAATCAAAGTACATACCCTAATTAAAAAGTACATTATTGCTAAAATGTGCTAATGCTCATCTGAGTCTTTGGCAACTACTAATCACTTTGCTGCTGGAGGGTCTTGCCTTGATGTTGATGACTGCTGATTGCTCAAGGTGGTGGTTGCTGAAGGTTGGGGCGGCT
Organism: Mirza zaza; assembly: GCA_008750895.1. Lineage (NCBI taxonomy): Eukaryota > Metazoa > Chordata > Mammalia > Primates > Cheirogaleidae > Mirza > Mirza zaza. The sequence goes on from VSMD01120330.1 coordinate 12,514, forward strand.
GTGGCAATTTCTTAAAATAAGACAACAATGAAGTTGGCTGCATCAATTGACTCTTCCTTTCATGAAAGATTTCTCTGTAGCATACAATGCTGTGTGATAGCATTTTACCCACAGTAGAACTTCTTTCAAAATTGAAGTAAATCCTCTCAAGCCCCACCTCTGCTGTATCAACAAAGTTTAGGTGACATTCTAAATCCTTTGTTGTCATTTCAACAATGTTCATAGCATCTTCACTGTGGGTACGTTCCATCTCAAGAAACCACTTTCTTTGATCATCCATAAGAAGCAACTCCTCATCCGTTCAAGTTTTATCACGAGATAGCA
>VSMD01120331.1:0-92218 GCA_008750895.1 Mirza zaza
TTTTGAGACAGAGTCTCACTCTGTTGCCCAGGCTAGAGTGAGTGCCGTGGCGTCAGCCTAGCTCACAGCAACCTCAAACTCCTGGGCTCAAGCAATCCTGCTGCCTCAGCCTCCCAAGTAGCTGGGACTACAGGCATGTGCCACCATGCCCGGCTAATTTTTTCATATATATATTAGTTGGCCAATTAATTTCTTTCTATTTATAGTAGAGATGGGGTCTCGCTCTTGCTCAGGCTGGTCTCGAACTCCTGAGCTCAAAGGATCCGCCCACCTCGGCCTCCCAGAGAGCTAGGATTACAGGCTTGAGCCACCTCGCCCGGCCTGAAGTGTTGTTTCTTAAAAGGGGATTCACTGTATCATTTATCAGTGGACAAGGCAAGTGGGCTTTGAGTTCAGTGCCCATTTCTGTAATATGTCTACATCAGTGCTGTCATACTTCGTGTTTGCTAGGCCCTGATTAACACCACTGAAGTTTCTTATCGGGTCCCAGGGCATTTGCCAGCTGTGTCATGCCCGTTAGATAATATAGTACCTTGTTGCCTTGCAGAATTATCGGTTGTGGTTGCTGGCGACATTCAGAGTGTCCAGCGCATAAGCACTCTCACGTCTGTGCCATCTCTTGTTTCCAGATCCAGGGGGCCATCATCATGTCCTCACTGATAGAAGTGGTCATTGGCCTCCTAGGCCTGCCTGGGGCTCTGCTGAAATACATCGGGCCCCTGACCATCACGCCCACGGTGGCCCTCATCGGCCTGTCTGGTTTCCAGGCAGCAGGAGAGAGGGCTGGCAAGCACTGGGGCATCGCCATGCTGTAAGTGTAAAAATGTGTCCTTCCACTGCGGGACAGCCTTTTGGAACATTTGTAACATTCACACTTTGGAAGAAGAAAAATTTTTTTTTGAGCAGCAGTTTAAACTTTATTTGCTTCACGTTAGGGAATACCTGAAGGATTTTTTTAGACCCAGAAGTTGGGAAGCGACACACACTCAAGGTATTCCAAAGACAGACTTGGCAGTGATGTATAGCGGGTGGGTTGCAAGGCTTTAAACTTTGGTAATGGGGTAAGATGGTAGTGCCATTAACTCTTGACTTCTGAGATCATGCCAAGTCTTGTATATAAGACTTGAAATACTGAGAAACCACATCTTTAGATGAGACTCCAAAATACTTCCAGACTGGCAGGAGACAGAGACGCTGCAGGAGGGTCTGTTGGCATTGAGAGTGTGACTGCCACCCAGGCCAAGCAGAGCTCTGCACTCCTGTGGGGGTTGGGGGTCTGGTTTCTTCCAGGATCCTGCTAGTCAGAGCCAATCCTTTTTGCACAGAACATTAAGTCCATTATAGGTATCCCCTGCCCTTTAAGTAAAGTTATATTTTGTGTTAGTGAAGAAGATATACAGGACTTGGATAATATAAGATTGATGATGAGAACCAGAGAGTTCTGTATACCACAAATTGAGTCCATATTCTCTTTGCGTGTGTCTGTAGAGCTATGTAAGAACTGATTATCTCACAGGTAAATGGTTCCAGGACTCTGGAATTTTACCAACCAGGAAAATTTCGTGAAACAAAGTAATAACATAAGGGGATTTCCAATTCTCTTGTTTTGCTTTGTGTAATATTCTGTAAATATTTAATTATTGATCTTTTACAGTGCTTGGTGCTTTACATAATAACACTTGGAATATAATAAGATTAGACAGATGCCAGTGTCATCCCTACATAACAGCCAAAGGGCTGAGACACAAACATGAAGTGTCACTTGCTCAGCATCACACAGCTAGTAAGATGGGTTCCAAAACCCACAAGGTCTGACTGGGACTTAACTCATTACATTCAGTCCTGCTTCTGTGTATTAGGGCATGACGCACAAATAAAGTGGATCATAGCAGAAGCACAATCCATACATAGATCATTATAAATTAAATCAAGATATGCAAAAATATCCAAAATACCTAAGATCTTTTTTTTTTATTTAAAACAACAAGATTTAAGGGAAACACCTCGCACATGAGTGTGAAAACCCAATCATCACACTTGTCCAAGATTGTTCTTGATTTCTTCATTTCAGCACTAGCATGGGTGTGAAGATGGCGCCTAAGAATGTTCACTCAGTGATATGTAATTAATGCCCAAAAGGCAAAATTGTAGTTACAATACAGTAAAATTAGAAAGCAACAGCAAAAGCTTGAACAAAAAACCCAAGCTGCTTAGAAGCTTAAAGAAAAAATTGTTATAAATAACTCTCAGAGAGGAAGTTGAAGCTTCATAATTACTGATAATTTAGCAAATGATTACGGTAACAGCACTAATCATGCTTAGAGAGTTCTCAGGAAAATTCATAACCTTTAAGGCAAATAAAGCACATGAAGAGGCCGGGCGCGGTGGCTCAAGCCTGTAATCCTAGCTCTCTGGGAGGCCGAGGTGGGCGGATCATTTGAGCTCAGGAGTTCGAGACCAGCCTGAGCAAGAGCAAGACCCCATCTCTACTATAAATAGAAAGAAATTAATTTGCCAACTAATATATATAGAAAAAATTAGCCGGGCATGGTGGCACATGCCTGTAGTCCCAGCTACTTGGGAGGCTGAGGCAGCAGGATTGCTTGAGCCCAGGAGTTTGAGGTTGCTGTGAGCTAGGCTGACGCCATGGCACTCACTCTAGCCTGGGCAACAGAGTGAGACTCTGTCTCAAAAAAAATAAATAAATAAATAAAGCACATGAAGAATTTCAGTAGCTAGGGAAATAGGACAGGAAATGAACCTAATGGAAGGGGGTGGAGGAAGAGTTAATAATGTTTCAGAAAATGTGAAACAAAGTAATAAATCTAAATGTTGGTCCTTTGGGAAGAGAAAACAATGTAGACAAACTTCTGGAGAGGCTAATGAAGATAAGAGAATACCTGTGCCGGCTGTCTAGAGGGGTAAATAGCCATCTAGGTAGGAGTTAAATCTATGCTTCCTGTCCTCAAACTGAGAAAAAGAAAATAGTAATAAAATGATGGATTTCCAGAAAAGCCTTCTCAGATTGTGACTCTGACGTCCTCCTCTCCACATGTGGTACCCCCAGCCTAGGCGGTCTCACCTGGGCCACGCAAACCTGTAGCTCAGACCTGAGAACTCCAGACTTACAGGTCCAGCCCCCAACTTTCTCTCTGCACTTGCTATCACACATCTCAAGCATGACATGAAAAAAGGACCAGACTTCTGATTCCCTCCCTGCCCCCAAACCACTTCCTTCTCCTGCCTTCCGCCTGCCAATAACCAATATGACTGTGCTCCTAGTTTGTGCTCCCAGTTGCTGAAGCCAAAACCCTGGAGCTGTCTTGATATTCTTCCCTTTTCCTCACCCCCACCTCCAGAGCAAATTCCGAGTCTGTTCTCCCTGGGCCCTCACTGCCGCCCCCCAGGCAAGCCTCCCCCTCTGCCACCAGTTCCTCACTGGTCCCCAGCCTCTCTTTGCCCTCTGCCTATCCATTCTCTGTCCTGCAAATTGCTCAGCCATTAGTATCTCCTAAGGGTCCTTCTCTGTCCTTGCCTTTTGAAACTCCAATTAGACACCGGCTAGAATTCTACAAGCATTTAGGTCTCCTGTTTGTCCCAATGTCTGAACCTCACCTACTTCCCTGATTGGGTCTCTTTATGCTTCTTGGGCTGGGCACTCAGGGCCTTTTCCCTCTGGAAATGCAGAAGCGGGAAGTGATCTTGAGTTATTTCACAGATGTCTTCTTCTACTCCATGCTTGCTTGTGTCTTTCTGGAACTTCAAGGATGTTAGACCTCCTGGACTCCTCTTCTTTCCCTGCCTGTTTTCCCACCTCTTCATCTTTTTTCTCAAGTTGTGGGAATTCTCCTTCAGTCAAGCTTTTCATTTCTGCTCCTTTGTTTTTTTTTTTTTTTTAAACTTTCCAAGAGCGCTTTGTCCTGGGGCTGTGGGCTCTGTGAGGGTAGGTCCTCCCTCTGGGCCAGTCACCAGGGCACCCCCAGCACCCGATACCCCCTCCCCATGCAGAGCAGGTGCTCAGTCAGTAGATCGTAACTAAGGGAGGGAAGGTTTAGGAAGCTGAATAAACCCATGACCACAGGAATGGCTGGCAATGTTAGCAAAGGACTTTGATTCCTAATGGAAGCCCTGTGCCCAAGTGAGTATACTAATCTTAAAGGAAGAGAAAATGCTGCACTGTTTTAAATACTCTAGAGCTTTTTTTTTTTGAGACAGAGTCTCACTCTGTGGCCTGGGCTAGAGTGCCATGGCATCAGCCTAGCTCACAGCAGCCTCAAACTCCTGTGCTCAAGCCATCTTTCTGCCTCAGCCTCCCAGAGTGCTAGGATTACAGGCGTGGACCACTGCACCTGGCCGATATTGGACATTTAACAGTAATTAAATAGAGAAATCTAAAGTAAAACAATAATTTCCTCCCACTCACACTATCTCTCAAAAAAATTTCATGATTGTTAACTAGTAAAAATTAAGTGTTTATCCCTCCATGTTTTTATTTTTTATGCAAATACAAACATGCACATAAACAGTTTTGCTATCATTTTATAATTAGTTTTTCACTCTAGTGATTTGCTGGGTTCACCTTCAGTTGTTTAGATTGATCTCATTCTTTGTAAAGCTGCACAATCTTTAGTGATTTGCTGGGTTCACCTTCAGTTGTTTAGATTGATCTCATTCTTTGTAAAGCTGCACAATCTTTTATAGTATGAATAGTGTATAATTTTTTCAACTGTTTCCCAATTGATGCTCATCCATGGTGCTTAAAATTTTTGCTAAAATACAAAACAATGTTTTGCAAACAAGCATTTGCAAACAATGCTAAAATACATGTCCTCATGCATAAAGAATAAATATTAAAATAAGTGATGATACAGCTTTTTAATTAAAGTTTGTTACTTTCAGCGACATACAGTATGGGACTTGTTAAACAGGACATGGTACGTCCATAAAATGGAATGCTGAGTAGTCAGTGAGGTGCTGATGCAGATCTCCTGGTGAAATGGAAAAGTGTTCTTGGCATTAGTGGTGCTAAAAGCATTAGGAAGCAGCATGTTAAGTATGAGCCCAGTTTGGGTTAGAAAATGACCTGTTCATGTCCTAAGGACAAGGAAGATGACAGTCTGTCTTCTTCTGACCTCAGTTCCTGGCAGGAAGCAAATATCCAGGGAATGAAAGCCATTGAGAATAGACCAGAATGTTGCATGGTTTTATCATCCAAAAGGGAAATTATGAGTTATTTTCAGGGTTTTGGCTCTTTTCTTTTTGCTTATTCACCTTTTAAATTTTTTCTGTAATTTGGTATGCATTATTTGCATAATATTTTAAAGTAAAAGTCAACAAAGGAGCAAGATGTAAACACGAGGTGGAAAGTGCCCAGCATAGTAGATGGGACCCTACCATGAGGAGCTGAGACTAAAAGCATCATCCCTTCTCTGCTTGGTCAAGGTTCGAGAATGAAGACATGCCCCCACCTCTGCCTGTCTTGGGGGTGCCTGCCCCCAGGTATATGTGATGATAATAATAAACTAGAACACATAGTGTTCATCTGCCTAGTCTGCTTCCCCTGTTTGAGTTGCTAGATTTCGGCCCCAGATCTGTGCCCTCCTTGAAGTCTCTATGCGTCCCCTCCCCTCTTAAACGTGCTTTGGAAAGTCAGCATCATCGTGCAGGGCAGTGTTGCCTGAAACAATAACAGCAGACTTGAGGCTTCTTAGGATTGTGTAATCTTCACTTTGAAAGGAATTAAGTAGCATTTAGTTTTTCCAACATGAAAATTCTCTGTAGGCCTAAGTTTAAAATCGACCAGTTTTAGTATCCCACATCATCATATTGTTTTTGATAAACTTCACCATCTCAGAGGAATTGAAATAACTTGGGCACCATGTGTGTTTTCAACCTCAAACTGTTATTGGCAGAGACACCCCCCCCCCCCCCCCCCCCCCCCCCCCCCCCCCCCCCCCCCAGACTCTGCGATCGCCAGCTCACTGAGGTGCCTGAGCAGGCGGGGCGACCCGCAGAGCAGCACATGCCTGTTTTCCCGCCAGGCTGCAGTCCACGCCTCATTAGGAATGTGACAATGAAGCCGCACTTGACTGGCTGTCGATGGAGCTAATGATCCCATCTCAGCAGCTGGAACCGTGCCCAGGCACAATTACGCTTAGCTTTGATTGAGAACGCACTCTTCCTGCCAACTCCACCTCAGGTTGTAAGTGAAAGAGCGAGTCCGAAAGAGGATCCAACACGTGCGCCTTTATTGTTTCAGTGACGAATAAATCCCCCAGGGGAGGGGAAATGGTCCCACACCCGCCAGCCACATGGGGCACCAGACAGATGAGGACACATCAGGGTCCCCCTGCAGGGAGGTCACCGCCTGTGGCTGCTGCCTCCTCTGGTCCTCAGTACAGCTTGGTCAGGATTGAGGCTCAGCAGAGAGGGACTTCTGTGGCCAGCCTGAGCATTCCTGCCCCATGACCAGAGGGCAGTAGCTAAGAGCTTGGGCTGTAGAGTTAGCCCCCTGGCTCCATCCCCGGGGTGTGATCTTGGAGCACTGGCTTTGTCTCTCTGTGAAAAGGGGATGATATTAGAAGCCAGCCTATGAGACTGAGGTGACACACAAGATGACCTTTGTGTGACGTCTGGCACGGGAACTCCTCAGAAGTATTATTAATACTGAACTCTGCATACAGTTGTTGTTTTTTTTTGAGACAGAGTCTCACTTTGTTGCCCAGGCTAGAGTGAGTGCACTGGCGTCAGCCTAGCTCACAGCAACCTCAAACTCCTGGGCTCAAGCGATCCTACTGCCTCATCCTCCTGAGTAGCTGGGACTTACAGGCATGCACCACCATGCCCGGCTAATTTTTTCTATATATATTAGTTGGCAAATTAATTTCTTTCTATTTATAGTAGAGACCGGGTCTCACTCTTGGTCAGGGTGGTTTCGAACTCCTGACCTCGAGCAATCCGCCTGCATCGGCCTCCCAGAAAGCTAGGATTACAGGCGTGAGCCACTGCACCCGGCCTGCATACAGTTTTTTATAATAAAATACTGAAGTTATTTTGCTCTGTTAAGAGTAATTTGTGCTCGTTGTAAGTAAATCAGAAAATACAGAAAAGTGGAAAAACCAGTCACAGGTTTTACAACCTCCCCAAGCTAATCCCCATGTACAGTTTGGCTCATGTCTTTCTCTCCTGTTGGTGTGTATGTGTGCAGTAGTTTCTTGGTTTGCTTTATAGTTAATTCATAGTTGTAATTTTACTGTGCATTACTATTTTTTTAATTTCAGATATTGGGGGGTACAAATGTTTTTGTTACATGGATACTTTTATAATGCTTTAGTCAGGGCTGTAAGTGTGCCCATCCCTGGAGTAGTGTTCACTGTACCTGTTAGCTGGGTTTTTATCCCTCCTCTTCTCCTCCTCCCCTACTATGCATCCTATTTAATGGGCCACTTTTCCCCCTTCCATAGTGTGAGCCTTTCCCATCAATGTGTGTATTCTTTGGATTTTCTCATTCTATTTAGGAAAAGTTAGTCAAGGGCATTCTTATTACAATTTCATTTCAGCATCAAGAAATGCTAGGTAAATTAATCATAATATCTTCCCCAAAATGGTATTTCCAAAAGTTATGATTTATCAAATAGTGGTTAAGAGGAGTAGTGGCTTTCTAGGTAGATAAATTGAGCACATGTAGTCATTGAGGCATTGGGTGTTATTTTACAGCACAAACATAACAGCCTTTAACCTGGTTTATTTTCTTTCTTTCCTCAGGACAATTTTCCTAGTATTACTGTTTTCTCAGTATGCCAGAAATGTTAAGTTTCCTCTCCCAATTTATAAATCCAAGAAAGGGTGGACTGCATACAAGTTACAGCTTTTCAAAATGTTCCCTGTGAGTAGTTGACTCCCCCCCACCAACCCATGACATTGCCTTTGGGTCATATGTAAGATGTTTATGTGAAGGGAGGGTTTTAAGCAGGCCTCCCTTTGGGTGGGATGGTGTCTGTTGGTGACATTGGGGTATAACGATCACCCAAGCCATCACAGGATGTTTAGAAGGTTCTGATTCTAAAGTGGGAGCCAAAAGACAACATTGTCCTTGGGGCTGAGTGAGATTTGGCTCCATGTGGCCTCTGCAGACACGATGTCCATTCTTACCTTACTAGCCAGACTTTGGAAGGGCCAAAGTCAAGTCACCTGAATGAAACTGCTTCATTTCCATGCCGTTCAAGGAGTAGGTCTGCTATGTTCTGACCACGGTGGATTCTGGGGTGTGCTATTGAGACCGTGGGAAGGTGTGTGTTTTGCCAACAACCAGGAGCTCTGCTGGCTAACAGCTTTCCCCTTGACCACTTCAGATAATCCTGGCCATCCTGGTGTCCTGGCTGCTCTGCTTCATCTTCACGGTGACGGATGTCTTCCCTCCTGACAGCGCAAAGTACGGCTTCTACGCTCGCACAGATGCCAGGCAGGGCGTGCTTCTGGTGGCCCCGTGGTTCAAGGTTCCTTACCCATGTAAGTATTCCGGGGGCCAGAGAGGTCAGGAGCCAGGCAGAAAAGCCTTCTTTGTCCCAGAACGTCTCCTGAAGTTCTCACCATTCTGGTCATTAGAGGATTAGACAGCAAAAAAGGGGAAGCCCTGTTCCCAGAGGGCAGTAATCAACACATGGGGAGACCAGTTCCCTTCTTGGATTAACCAGTTGGCTTTTGGGGGTCCACTAGGAGAAAATCCCGGGTAAGGGGTCTCTTTCCAGATCTGAGCTCTGGTGGCTGGGATTTGAGGGCAGCTGCTTACAAAGGCAAGTACAGACCTGTTGGTCCCAGAGCTGCCATAGCGAAAAGGCTTGATTGGGAGGGCCTGAAGATTAGCAAGCGAACTGCTCAACCATGATGGAATTTATGTAATCTTTTAATGGGTGGCAGTAATCCTTTTCATTTGGTCCAGCTGGAGCGGTAAATTGATAGTCACAAATGGCCGGAAGCCTGGTCTTAAGTTGTAATTTGAGTGTTGAGTAACTCTTGGAGGAAGAAGAAGAGAATATCCCTGGCAGAGGTATCACCTGGATTCGTGAGCACACTTTCTAGACCCTGGCCCCAGAAGCGACCCGTGTGAGCCCAGTGGCTGTGACATGCTTGGTGGTTCTACTGGGGAGACTCTATTCCTAGCATTTGGGTTTTTATTAGAATCGGAACCTGAGCTTAGTCAGGGTTAGCCAATCTATTCCCTTGTTTAGCCATCTTATTTTCATATTGTATAATGGCAAGGAGAAAAAGCAAAAAAAGACAACAATATTAAGGTTGGGTGTAAGATGACTGCCGTGAGCATGTCGAATGAAGATGTCAGTGGTTGTTCCTTTTGTTCTCAATACATTACAAAAACTTCAAAAAGTTTCATCTTTCTTAAATAGCATTCTCATCAGATCATATGGTCTAAGTGTATATTTATATATACCTATCCTTTTTCAAAAAATAACGTGCACAGTTCATAAACATACCTGTAATCCTTGATAAATTAAAAGGCATTGGCGAGGCCGTCGGGAGGAGGTGGAGGGCAGCGGTAAGAGGAAGGCCCCACAACACACGCGGAACGGTCCTCTCTGCCTGTGCAGGCAGCTCCCCAGTGAGCACCAGTAGGATCACCGCTGGGCTGGCCAGGAGCAGCAGCTGTTCATGTCCTGAGAACAGAGAGATTTCCCCCAGGGACCTCATGGGGCCCATACAAAAGCAGGTTTGACTTAGTGGACAGAGTGCTTGGGGTAGTATGGGCAGTGCGAGAGTGTGCAGGGCTGCTGTTAGCAGCAATCCTCGATCACTGAGAGCTGGTATATTGCTAGAGCTCCACTAGATAACAGGCCACCCCCAGAGACGTAGTCCTGTGTACTCTCCAGTGATTTGGCTTCCTCCGAAGACAGGCTTTCAAATATCTAGAGCCGTGGTTCTCGATCTTTAGTGTTTTTAAGAATTACCTGTTACCAGTAATGTACAGATTTCTCTTCCAAAATGCCTACAGTGCTAACATTGAGAAACCTTTCTGTAAAGTTACAAAATAAATGAAAGATTCTAGGTAAAAGGAGAAATGAAATAACAGACCTAAGAGAGAGGGCTGGAAGCCAACAAGGTTTTAAAAATAAATATATGTAAACAAAAAAGGATCAGAATAAGAATCCCCCCCCTCAAAATCAAGACACTAAAATGAAACCACAATGCTATTACAACAATATCAAGGTACCAGTAAAAGAAGATTATTTAGAAAAAGCAAAGTATTGCTTGGTAAAGAAGGCCTCTGGGTCAGGGAAATCCACCCCAAACCAACCCAGAGGTGAGATGCTGATGCTGTTGCCCATGAGCATAGAACATGCTGTGCCCTGCCTGTGGACCTGTGACCATGTACCTCTGACCCCTGTGTCCTCTGCCTCCTCCCACAGGGTGAAACAGCTCTACCCTCAAACAAGGCCTATTCTGCACATCTGACTTTATGTGTTATCTTTCCCTTCCCCTTTGCCTAGGACACAAAGGCCAGTCCCCTCTGGCGGCTCAGGTGGCACAACCAGTCCTTTCTAAACTTGCTTCCCGCCCCATGTGAGCGCTCTGCTTCCACTGGCCTGCCCTGTCCTTCTCCCCTCTCAGATGCGCCCTATCCTTCAGGGGCCACTGCCATCCCCTCCTCCTCCTCTAGTCCTGCCCCTTTCCTGACTCCCTCACTTCTCCTGGTGACCCAGCTCGGCTGCATTCATTTGAAGTTGCCCCATCCTCTCCCTGGGACTTTGAGTGTCCTGTTCCCCGAGCTACACTGTGGGCTCCTGCGCAAGAGACCACATTTTGTCCATCTTTCTTTTTCCGCTGTGCTTTATACCTGGTTGGTGTATTATACGTGATGGTTCAAAGGAAGCAGGAGTTGGCTCCTTTATCAAAGGAGACTATTCATTCGAATGCTGAAAGAAACCCATGCTATTTTTTATCAAGAAAGATCTATGGCTCTCAAGTCCAAATAGATGTACTTTTAAAGAAAAAAAAATCTAATGAAGAATTAAGTAAATCCAGATACTCAAAATGAAATCACAGTGGGATGTCTTTTTGCTTTCTTAAATGAAACTATTTAATTTCCTATAAATCGTTTCTGATTTACTTTGAAAATAAGGCCCTGGTATTATAGTGGAAGAAGGGCTGTCCAAACTTTGTGCACACTTGACTACTGCAATTTAAATTTAGCTGGCGATGTTTCATTGCTTTTGCATGTGATGCCATCCCCTGGGCAAGGTCACTTATTTTGTACCATGCTCTGTGCAGCAAGGCTATGGATTCCTCTCATAGGAATTGCTATCCGAACACTGCAGGCCATGTTAAGTTGTTATTTAGTAGATACGGAACGAGACTTTGAATCAGGAAGAGAAACAGCCACCTCTTCTAGCCAAGAGGTTTCTTGGCTAGAAGATGCAAAGCAGACCGTCCTCATTATGGCCACCTTCCCCTGCCTCAGCGATGTCCCAGGCATTTGGTACATTCATGATTAAGATTTAAAAGTAAACAGTTTCCATGAGCTTCACAATCTGAGTGGATCTCGCAGGGTCCTCCAGCTTTCATATCGATTTCCGGTAACTGGCCTTAGAACTTTTGCCTGCCCCTCTGGGAGCACTCATGGTGGTTTTCTCCCTCAGTCCAGTGGGGACTGCCCACCGTGTCCGCCGCCGGCGTCATCGGCATGCTCAGCGCTGTGGTGGCCAGCATCATCGAGTCTATCGGGGACTACTATGCCTGTGCGAGGCTGTCCTGTGCCCCTCCACCTCCCATCCACGCCATAAACAGGTACGTTCCCTGGGCCCAGCTCCTTGTTACTTTGCTCTTAGGCTTCAGTGACCCCAAAGACAAAACCAAGCGTTTTAGCATGAAGGCAGCCAAGCAACAGGACTACTTCTTGGATTTTTGTTGTCAAACACATCAGTGCCCCTCGTTCACTTTCATTTTCCTCTTCCTGACGCAAGACAGAATTCCTACCTTCCTTCATTCCTGGTGACGATCAGATAAGATACTCTCCCCAAAGCACTTTAAGCCTTAGATGCCCTGAAACAAACACCAAGCATCGCCCTTGTTCTTTGCTTGGTTTTGTGTCATTTGAGAAAGATACACACATACACACACACGCCTACCTTTGATTTTCTTCTCTTGTTTTTCTTGATTTATTTCTTATATCTTGTCTTTTTCTTGATTTATTTCTTTATATCTTATCTTTGATTTTCTTGTCTTGTTTTTCCAACTGTTTTTTTTTTTTCCCTGTAAAATTTTACATTCTTTGGAGTAAAACAGGCTCTTAACTATTTATAGGATTATTTCTTTTTTTTCTTTTCATTTCTTTTATTGAAAGAGCACCCAGGCTGGAGTGCAGTGGCTGTTCACAGGCACGATCATAGTGCACTACAGTTTCTGATTCCTGGGCTCCAGCGATCCTCCTGCCTCAACCTCCCTAGTAGCTGGGACTATAGGCTTGAGCCACCACACCCAGCAATACAAGGTTATTTCTGAGCTGCAAAGATTACCTATTTTTCTTCTGTATTCCACCATTCCATCTTGGCTGCCACAATCAGACAGAAACACAGGGACACCTTTTTCTCACATCTGTAGTGGAAACCTTAGCAGCAGACAGTAACTGCTCTAGGTCTGTCCAATGGATGCACCTCAGCTGTTCCTAAGGGTAGGCGCTGTGTAATCTGTTCACAATTACAATTCATACAAATAGGAACAGGAACAGGAAGGAATAAATGAAATCTGCAGGATCTAGAGGTTTATGAGCTGTGGGAGTCATACTGTCAAAACACTTGGTCTTTAGCTTCTGAAAGTTGATAGGGAATTGACCCTAAGGAGGCTGCAGTGAAAAACAAATAGTCCAGGTCACCCCCTGGTCCCATCCAGCTGCTGCACCTGCAGAGGGATTGTGTGTGATGAGATATGTGGGCTGGTTCTTGGCATGTCCTACGCTAGTTCTGTTGGGATTTTCTGTCCTGGTTTCTACATCTTTCTCTAATGGAGCTGCTGCATGTGGTCAAAATACCTGTATATCAATATACAATACCTGTATATCAATACCTGTATATTAATCAGCTTTAAAAGTTTCCGTGTTTCTGAAATTACAAAGCATTTCCTTCCTCATGAAACTGGATTTTAATAGTAACGGATCAAATTCGTATGATTTATTTCGACACACAGCTTATGTTTGTCTTATAGCCACACAAATGCTTTATTTTCTGGCTAAAATCCTTTATTTGCATTTGGAATAATTTTAAACCACCTGTGTCTCGTGTGATTTAGAGAGGTGTGCTTCTCAAAATCGCATGAACATGGACATTCTGGTACATGCAGGTTCTGCCTCAGGTCTGGGCTGGGGCCTGAGACTGCATCTCCCATCTCCCCAGGGTGTGGAGGCTGCAGGTCTGGGGACCAGGCTTCTTTGGGTTGCAGATGTTGGGAGGCTATTTCCGAGTGTTTCCTCCCTTAAATGAATGTTTTTCTTTCCCCGATACCTTCACATTTTAGGGGGATTTTCGTGGAGGGTCTCTCCTGTGTTCTTGATGGCATATTTGGTACCGGGAATGGCTCTACATCATCCAGTCCCAACATTGGAGTTTTGGGAATTACAAAGGTACAAATATTGTTGTAATTACATGGTTGGGCCACTCATGTTATTGAGTGTTCTGACCACTGCAGGTTTCATAGGGAAGGGACGCCAGTTCTGAGATTATCTTGTCTCTCCTCCTCTTCTCTTTGAGATTTTAGAGGGCTTTTTTTGAGTCTCTCCTCACTTGGCTGGCCTGGAAGGGAGGGAGGCACTCAGGTGCTAACATTCCTTCAAGCAGTCTACAAATATTTATTATGCCCCAACCCTGTGCCCAGCTGCTGTTCGAGGCACCTGGGCTACATCAGTGGATAAAACAGTGGAGTGTACATTCTAGCAAGGGAAGACAATCAACAGTAAGCGTACTAAGTCAGCAAATGATAACGGGATGCCAGCCGTGATAAGCACTGAGGAAACAACTTGGGGCAGGTGGGGGATGATGGAGAAAGGGCGATTAAGTGTTAAATAGTAGCCAGGCAACCTTGAACAAAGACCCGAAGGGTGGAGGGAGGCAGCCTGCAGGTGACCTGGGGAAGACTGTTCCAGGCAGCCTGGGTACAGGGGTGTGGCAGCCCTGTGCTGGGAGTGGAAGGTCAACACGGAGGCCACAGGGTCAGGAATAGGGGGAGGAGGAGAGGAAGAAGAGCAGGTAGGCCGACCAGGCGACTATAGGTTCTGCAGGCCCTATAAGGCGCAGCCACAGACACTAGGTGGAAGGGGTGCCAAAGGGCACATAGCTCAATCTGATTTTTTTTTTTTTTTTTTTTTTTGCTTTGCTGTGATGGGAATAGACCATGGGGGTGCAGGGGAGGAGGCAGAAATGGGAAACCAAGTGGTGGTGTCACTAGTTTTAGATGAGAGATGATGCCACTCACTATAGAATTATGTTGATCTTATATTAAAGAATGGTTTTTGAACCTTAGCAGCAGGGTCCTTGTCCTTCAAATGAAATCTGATGTGGAGTCTTGTGGATAAAACAAGTCACAGTGAGTCACCTAGGTTGAAGCAGGGCCTGGCACACTTGCCTCTCCTCCCCTGCCCTCCCCACCCACACCCCGACATATAAACGTAGTGCTGCCTCGCCCCGAAAGCCTGCTCCCAGGCCTTTCAAGTTATTACTTTATACTCCAGTTTATATTTACATAAAGTTTATTATCATAGCTGCCTGAGGCCAGAGAGTGCTGCCTGCCAGGGTGTTGAGGGATGCAGCCCGACCCACTGCCAGCAGTGGTGTGTTGTGCAGCTACAACTGTTCTGACTGGCTCACCCTCCCTGACCGCCCACGCAACTCACAGGTCTCCCTCACCGGGAACTGTTTGACCTCCACCCCGCCCAGCCCCCACGTGAGATTTCTATAACCAGATAAAACGAAACCAGATACTAAGTTTGATTAATCTTGATTGCACATCCAGGCGAGAGGGAATGACACAAGCACATGCATGCATGCCTGGTGTGTTCATTGGTTTTCGCCAAGTTGGCAGGGCCGTGCCAGTGCCTGGCTTCAGGTGTGCAGATAGCCCCACCTGTCTGTTGCTCCCGGTTTACGGGGCATGCAAGGGAAGGCAGCCTGATGGGCACCTCCTCCAGCCCCATCCCTGGGGCCCTGGGGTGCTGCCTGTCGTGAGAAGCAGGTGATGCACACAGAGAAATTAGGGCCAGGTCCCATGGGCACAGAATGGGGCCTAAGCCAGGCCGGTCTTTAGGCAGTTTGCTGCCACAAGCCCATAGGCACATAGCTGATCTCCAGAAAGTACAGCCAGCCCTCCGTGTCCATGAGTTCCTTAGCCATGGATTCCATATCCATGGATCCGACCAGCTAGGGATGAAAATTATTTGTAAAACTATCGCTTCTGTACTAAACACGTACAGACTTTTTTCTTGTCATTATTCTATAAACAATATAGTGTAACAACTATTTACATAGTATTTGCATTGTATTAGGTATTAAAAGTAATATAGAGATTATCTAAAATACATGGATGTATTAGGTTATATGCAAATACTTCATATTACGGCCCCAAGCATGCTTTGATTTTGGTGTCCATGGGAGGGCCTGTAGCCAATCCCCTGTGGATACTGAGGACGTCTGTGGTAGTCACATTGTTGTAGATGACGGGACTCTCGGAGCAAACAGTTTACTAAGCCTCTTCCCCTCTGTACCTCTTTAAAAACACATCATCATGTAACATGACCAAGACGATTCGGGGATTAATTATCTTTATTAAAATTTGAATGGTGCCCACTTATCCTCACAAGTTACCCTGCCAGCACTTTGTAATGAGCTAATTGATTTTCGCTCTGAGTCCCTGTGGACTCAGTCATTGGCGCCGCTTCCTCCAGGCCAAGGCAGCCTCCAACCAGAGTGTCAGCCCTGGAATCCGTTTTGCATCACCCTGAATTATCAGACTTGATTCCCCAAGAAAAGGGTATGATCTGTCCATCTACACAGCTGCCCTGGAGTGCAGAAGTGGAACTTGCAGCAGATATTTCTCTGTGGCCTGAGCCATGCAGCTGATGGGTGGGCAGAGCCCTGCCTGGGAAAAAGGAAGGAGTAGTTCTAGGCTGTCTCTTGCCCCTTGTCTATCTGAAAAACTCCAGAGGAGTCACTTTTCTGAGAACTCAGCTCTGAAATCCTGTGGTTCTAGATCTGTGCTGTCCAGCATGGTGGTCCCATGTGGCTATTTCAGTTTAAATTCATTAAAATTAAAAATTCCATTCCCTAGTGGCACTTCAGGGGCTCAGTGGTCACATGTGGCTTCCTGACTGCCGATGGACAGCTCAGATAAATAAGGAACATTTCCAGTATCGTGGGAAGTTCTGTGGATAGCACTGGTCTAGGCCGCTGCACCAAACTTTCATGGCGCACATTAATAGAAAGTGGATGAGCTGCATCTCTTCCAAAGAACCTGCCTCTATTTCCCAGCAGCTGTAATATTTGCAATCCTTTATCTCGACTGTTTCATCGAGAGTTCTGGTCACCTACCCCACAGTGTGTTCTGAAGTTCTGAGGAGTTGGAGTCCACATGTGTGGCTTACCTGCTGAGTTTGCTCTGATGTCTGTCCTATAGGGAGGGGCAGCATAACACAGGTGGGGGCGACTGCTTTGGATTCCAGCTCTGGCTCCATCACTTTGCTGCAGTATGACCACAGTCAAGTTAGGGCCCCTTAGAGTGTTTTATAAAGATAGCCTGCAGGGTGTTGTGGCAGTCCTGTCATGTGGGGTGCACAGTAAGGGCTGTGTGTCATTGTTGTAGCCCTTTAGTCCTTAGTTTATTCCTAGGCAGGGAATAAATACTGTCTCCCTGGCTTTGGTCGTGTCCAAAGGAAGGTCACTTCTTCTCTTTGCTGCGTTCCACACTGTCGAAGGCTCTGGAAAGTCAGAAATCCAGCGTTGATTTCCTAAAGTCCCAGAGGTAGGGCCGCGGTTCAGGAAGGTCAGAAGGGAGGCGCAGAGGAGATTGCAGGGGGTGGGCCGAGTACAGGATCAGTACCAGGAGAGCAGGGATTTTAGGGCTGTATCTCTGGTGTTCAGAACAAAAGCATATAAAAGGTTCTGTTAATGTTAGTGTTAATACTTGTTGAACAGAAGAATGGCTTAGTTGGTGCTTGTTTTTCTGCCTGCATCAGAGGCAGGTCAGTCTTCCAGGCATGGTTTTTGTGTAAGATTCATTGTTCACGCACCCCCGGGGCGGGGCCAGCCCAGCCCCTCCCGCCACACACCTAACAGTCCTGCCTGACCCTGTGCGAGTCTTTGCACAGGCTGTTCCCTCTGCCTGGATGCTCTTCCTTCAGTGAACGCCTCCTTGCCCCTCAAGGCCATCTCCGGCAGCCCTCCCCAGCTCTTCAGACTTTCTCCCTGCAGCTGGACCCCCACGCGTGGAACAGCGTAGCAGGTGCAGTGAGCTGATCACAAGCTTGTGACTGACTCATCTTTGTATCCACCCACCCCAGTCTAACCAATGCTGTTCACTTAGTAGGTCCTCAGAAATGTTTGTCGAATATCAGGCCTTGCTTATCCTGTGGTAGTTGCCAAGGATATGTCACCTTTGCTTGATTCATCAGTTTGTGTGATCTTTGCCACTGCTCCCTGTCTTCTGTGGCATGGGAAGGGGCTGGACACAGTGGCTGAGTCTGGCTGGGTGGCCGTCTTCGACATGCACGGGAAAGATCGGGCCCTGAGGCTTGACCAGCTGACTGGGGTCCTCTGAGGGCTCTGTGCAGCAGTCACAGTGCTCCACCCCTGCGCCCTCCCACACAGCTGCGCCAGCCACACGTGCCCAGTGGGCACTCGAGGTGGCCAGTGCAAGTAAGGAACTGCATTTAAAATTTTATTTCGTTTTAATCACTTTAAGCAGCCATCTTCTCTCTGTGAGTCATACATCGAGCCCTGTGGACACTGGCCCAAACACTTCTGGAACCTCCTTGGCCCGCTTTATGTCTTCAGATGTTTTCCTGGAAGAGGCAGCGCAGAATAGGGCCAGCAGTGCAGGATTCTTGAGCCAGGTGCTGCTCCACCTCCCGCTGTTGGGTGACTGCAAGCCACGTGGAGGCTGCTGGAGGGAGGGCAGAGATCAGGTGGAACAGACAAGGATGTGACCATTAGGAAAAGCCATCCATGGTGCTGCAGTGGCCCAGAGCGGGGGCGGAGTCCTGGAGTCAAGGAGGGCTTTCAGAGGAGGTAGCATTTAGGTTGTATTCAAAGGACATGTCTGGGAACTGGCCAGGAAGGCAAACAGCTCCCAGCACAACCGGGGCTGGGACACAGGAGGGAGGGCCAGCAGGTGAGGCTTTGTTGGGAAGAGCAGAGAAGTGGCTTTTATTTCATGAGCACCAAAGGATTTGAGCAGGGGACTGACCTCACCCAAATCCATGTGTTAAAAAGGTCACTCCATGGCAATGTCGAGGACAGGTGGACACAGGAGAGGCAGAGGCGGCAGGCCCAGGTGGGAGGCTGTCAGATGGCTCAGTGCTTGCTAACTACCATCTAGACTGTTTTGTGCATGTCTCATTTAGTCCCCAAAGCCAAACCACATGGCTTGCCTATGACACAGATGAGGATCGTCAGGCCCCAAAAGGCCAAGTCCCTTGCCCGGTCACGCAGTCAGGGGCAAGGCAGGGCAGGGATGCAAGACAGCAGCAGGACAGAGTCCTCACCCCTGGGCCCACTGCAATGGCTCCTCTCGTGGGCAAGGTGCTGCGAGCAGAGGAGGTTGCCTGGGTGTTTGGGGTTTGGTGTGATTTAGGGCATGGGGAACTAGCACAATAGCTGACAGGCTTCAGGGACGGCCGACTTATTGAAGGGTGGTGCAGGGAACCCAGGGGAGAGGCGGGAGCAAAGTGTGGCTTTTGCATTGGAGACACAGAGGGTCATCCCAGCTGATGATCACATCCAGGGCATTGGAAACCCAGGGCCTGAGCACAGGGGACATCACCCAGGCATGGAGAAGCCATGGGCAATCCTGTGGGTCACCCACGGTCAGGCCAGAGGAGTCAGCTGGGGAGAGGGGAAGGTGGCAAGTATCCGTTCTGGATGTCTCTAGAGTAATTCATAGTGATGTACACTGAAATCAGTCCCTGTTAACGGAAAGTTTGAAGACTAATCAAGGTTTTGCCTTAGGACTCCATCACCATTGTCCTGGGCCCCGGGAGGCCTGGGTAGAGTCCAGGCTCCTGGAGGACAGCCAGTGACCTGCTCTGCCCCTGCCATCCAACAGGTTGGCAGCCGCCGGGTGATACAGTGCGGAGCGGCCCTCATGCTCGCCTTGGGCATGATCGGCAAGTTCAGCGCCCTCTTCGCATCTCTTCCGGATCCCGTGCTCGGAGCCCTCTTCTGCACACTCTTCGGTAAACCTCCCCTCTCGGGCTCCTTTCTTTACATTTGCTCATTATTAATAGGGATCATTAATAGGGTTTTTGCTGACTAGCTTCAGTAAGAAGGTAACAATCAATTTCTGTTTTAAAATACAAAAGGATGTGTCAGGGGTAGGGAACCTGCAGCCTTAAGGCCACATGTGGCCCTCCAGATCCCCGAGTGTGGCCCCTCGGCGGAATCCAAACTTCCTAGAACAAATCTCTATTGTAAAAGGATTTGTTCTGTAAAAGTGGATTCAGTCAGAAGGCCGCACTCAAGGACCCAGAAAACCACATGAGACCCAGGGCCTGAGCACCGGGGGGCATCGCCCCAGTGTGGCCTTTTGACCGAATCCGATTTTTCAGAAGAAATCCTTTTGAAGACATAACTTATGTCTTCGAAACATAAAAACTTTTTTTTTAAACCACACAGATGGATTTCGAATGCCAACAAAACATAAAAACTTACATGACCCTGAGTTGAAATGATGTTAAAGGCAGAACCACCAATAAAAATAATCACGCTATGAAAATTTAGACTGAATTTAGTCTCTTTAATTAGCATTTCCAGTGGATTTAATTCAAATACCTTCCCCTCTGAAAGGGCCATTAAAAACAGACCATTTTTACAATGGGACTCTGGATTTTATCTCTGTGCCATTCAGTTGTAATAATCAATTCACCAGTTACTTGGTTGGGTTTCCCAGTTTAATTCAAATGTTTGCATAGAGAGGAAACCAATGTCCTTAGTTTCCTACTCAATCTAATGAAAACTTCATGTGATGTTTATGCCCCTTTCTAAGCCCAAATAGTGTTTAGGCTGAGGGTCCCTTTGGAGCCTCACCTGACCCTATACCTTCCCCCTTCCTGCCACGGCCTGGTCTCCAGTTTGCTTCTGCTGGACAGAGAGGGGACATCAGGGAGCTGCTGTGGGCAGTCTGTCGTCCACTCTGTGGTGGGCTCGGTGGGACTCGTGGTCTGCTGTGTTTGTCTCTCCAGGAATGATCACAGCTGTTGGCCTCTCTAACCTGCAGTTCATTGATTTAAATTCTTCCCGGAACCTCTTTGTGCTTGGATTTTCAATCTTCTTTGGGCTCGTCCTTCCAAGTTACCTCAGACAGAACCCTCTTGTCACAGGTAAGGAAGCCAGGCCTTGAATCTTGGGGGCAGGAGCTGGAGCTAAAGCTCTTCACTGGTTGGAATGGACTTTGGAACTTCAGGAATTGTTTTGGTGTACAGTGGTTCGTCTACACTGCTCTTCGGATCTCACTTTGCAGCAGGGGCTTTTCGCTGGCGTGTACACATAGCCGATGTGGGTGCTAAAGCCTCTTTTACCAAGACCCTCCCTGTGGGACAATGCCTGTCTGTAAAACCTTTTGATTTTTCAAACTAATGGCTATATTAAGATGTATGCTTTCTTGAAACTGAGCTTCATAGACTGCGAAGCACATGGTTTTCTTTTCTTTTCTTTCTTTCTTTTTTTTTTGGTGACAAAATCTCACTCTGTCACCCAGGCTAGAGTGCCCTGGCATCAGCCTAGCTCACAGCAACCTCAAACTCCTCCTGAGTTTAAGCGATCCTCCTGCCTCAGCCTCCCTAGTAGCTGGGACTACAGATACCTGGCTAATTTTTTCCATATTTTTTAGTAGAGACGGGGTCTTGCTCTTGCTCAGCCTATTCTCAAACTCCTGAGCTCAAGCAGTCCTCCCTCCTCAGCCTCCCAGAGTGTTATTAGGATTACAGGTGTGAGCCACCACTTTTGGCCAAAACACATGTCTTTCTACTGGGAGTACTGCTACTTTGAATTTAAGACTAGCCTTTTTAACTTCTACTTTTTATTTTAATTCCCTGATGTCATGAAGAATAAACAAGGAAGCATCTTAAGAAACAGCTATTGCTACGGATAATATTTTAGCAAATGCAGAATTAAGAACCATTTTGTATATTTTGAGATAAAGTTCACATAACATAAAATTAACTACTTCAGAGTGAAGAGTTCAGTGGCATTTAGTACATTCACAATGTGAAACCATCACTTCTGTCTAGTTTCCAAAACATTTCATCACCTCAAATGAAACTCTGCACTCAGGGAGCAGTGATTCCCTGGTCATCCCTGCTCTCCCAGCCCCCGGCAGCCACCACTCTTTCTGTTTCTGTGTGTTCACCTAGTCTAGGGATTTCCAATAAACAGACTCACAAGATACGGGGCCTTTTGTGTCTGGCTGCTTTCACTTAGCATGTTTTCAAGACTGGTACATGTAGCATATATAAGTACTTCATTCCTTTTTCTGACTAGATAATCCAATGTGTGCATGTGTATACACACAGACCACAATTTGGTTATCCATTCATCCACTGATGGTCGTTCTGGTTGTTTCCACCCTTGGCTGTCGTGAGTATTAGTGTACAGATACAGTCAGTGCTCATTATTCATGATTGTCATGCTCTGTAAAGTTGTCGCAAACAATTAGCAAATACCGAACCATTGTACCTAGGGAAAATGTGGCCAGCAGTACTGCGACTCATATCTGAATGAACCTTACCTAACACATGCCACAGCCTTCGTGCACCTAGGCACACTGGACACCACCCCAGCACACTCGGTGGCCGTTTTAAACAGCGAAATCACCAATAAAAAGCACCAAATGTGACACACATGGTACGAAACAGACTGCCAAAAGGACACTTGTTTACAATATGAGAGCCAAACAGAAAGGCAGAGCTTCACTTTGTTTGACTTCAGCTAAGAACATAAATTTTAGCGCGTAGGCAAATTGACAATTCGTTTGAGTACTTGTTTTCAGTTCTCCTGGGTACATACCTAAGAGTGGAATTGCTGGGTCTTTATGGTTATCCTGTGTTTAACTTTGTGAGGAACTGCCATGATGTTTTCCACGGTGGCTGTACCATTTGCTATCCCATCGGCTGTGTACGAGGGTTCTTATTTCTCCACATCTTCACCAACACTTGTTATTTTCTGTTGAGGATCGTTACATGTTAAGGATGCAAAGTGTGTGATCTTCCTAATAATAAAGAGATTCTTGCAGCTTTTTACATTTTAACATATCACATTCATGGGAGGACATCTTTATAAATCCAGTTGCTCATGATTGAATGCCAGCTAAGCACTAATGTGTAACCCAGGATACTGAAAACTCATGTTTGATTGCAGATACCACAGATATTTTTGTTTTGTTATCATTTACTTTGTAATGGTTGTCAGCCTTATGACAACCATTTTTTTATTTTGAATTTTTTTTATGTGTAGACTATGCCCCAGTGGCTTCCTAATTCATCATAGGATGAACATCACTCTATTAGATTCATCTTCTATACTCCACTGTTAGGAATCTTTTTTATGGAGGTACCTTTGGATTGTTGTTCGAAGTATTCATAGTAGTTGTTTAAGACATTACTGGCAAATATTCATCTACACGTGTACAACTGAGAAATTTACATTTTCACGCACTGCATTGACTGGCCCACACCATTGCTCCTTCCTGAGTCAGGGGTAGGCCTGTCCCATCTGTGGTGATGACCCTTGTGTGTATGTTCTATTTCCAGGGATAACAGGAATCGATCAAGTACTGAACGTCCTTCTCACAACTGCTATGTTCGTGGGAGGCTGTGTGGCTTTTATTTTGGATAACACCATCCCAGGTATGTGGTATATATTAAACATGCTTTTTTACATATGTGAGTTACTTTTTTGCCAAATAGAAACAGGAAGAGTGAATCAGTTCAAAGCTATCACTGGTTAAAACTATCTTCTAAAACAGTTGAAAGGACACTCCCAGCTTCTGGGTATGAATCAGTTTTTTGCAGATAAATTAATTTGGTTCTCCTGCTGAATGACTGTTAGGACCAGCAGATGAGCCCCTGCGTGTGGTTTGATGACAATGGGTTGGGCATACCTTGAGTTCCTGCCCCGCTCCCTGCACAGCCCGTGCCCAGGGCAGTGTGGCTTTCATCAACTGTTCGAGCATTCCTCAGCCAGCTGGGAACAGCCTACTTCTACTTGGGGAGCCTGTCCTTTAAATAAGCCATTCCTCAGGTGGTCTTCCAGCCACCGAAGACCAAAAGGCAGTGGAGGACAGTGGGCAAAAACTGAGGTCAGTGCAGCCAGAATCAGTGACAAGAGACACACAGAGGCAACTGACTCTGCAACATCCATGATCCCTGGGTCTGGGTGTGTTCTGTGCCGGGCACAGGGTGACAGGTGTGATGTGATGTGGGCTCTGCCTTGGAGCCTTCCTAATTTCCTGGAGGCAGCTGCTGCAGACCGTTGGAAAATGCTGCCTTGGACACACTGGTAGATTTACCTGCCTTCGAGGAAGAGTGGTTCTCATCCTTGGGCTTGAAAGATTCATTGAGATTTTTCCTTCAAAACAACCCACCTCCAAAAAGCCTCAATGAAGAGGTTGCTGGGGAAACCAGGAATGGACACATCAGGCAGAAGGAATCACACACATGAACAGGTGGCAGGTGTTAGATTTAAGAGGGCCAATAACTATCACCCTCTCCTCTCCTAAGCCAGAATTAATTGAGAGAGGTGGGCAGGAGTTAGGCAGATGAAAAAAAATTTTTATTTTTTTTTGAGACAGGAGTCTCACTCCATCACTCTGGCTAGAGTGCTGTGGGGTCAGCGTAGCTCACAACAACCTCAAACTCCTGGGCTCAAGCTATCCTCCCGCCTCAGCCTCCCCAGTAGTTGAGACTACAGATGCACACCATCACACCTGGCTAATTTTTTCTATTTTTAGTAGAGACAGGGTCTCTCACTTGCTCAGGCTGGCCTCGAATGCCTGACCTCAATCCTTCATCCCACCTCGGCCTCCCAGAGTGCTAGGATTACAGGTGTGAGCCACCATTCCCGGCTGTGCAGATAAAAAAGTCTGCATTATTAACTGAAATGCTGATGGGTTATAGCTTAGATGTTAAAAAAAGTCATGAGCTTCGTAACATTGCACCATAGAATCCAAGAGTTGCTAAGCCCTGTGAGCCCAGATCTTTCTCCCTGACTTGTGTCAGGGTTCAGAGTGGCCAGGAGTGTTAGACCAGTGGAAGTTCATGCTCAGAGGAGCAATTGTGTGACTTTCCCCCACCCTCCCACACTAACGTGGAGCAAAGCAATAGAAAACTTGGGCCCATCCGGGTAGGGGGTGAGTGTGCAGTGACTGGTTGATGGAGGCAATGTATGTTACAATAGAGACTCCGGGCCCCATTTTGTAGGCTCAAATTTGCATCTTAGAGAGGTATATTTTACACGGTATTTGAAAACAGATTTCGGGGAGCGGGTGGCGAGCTGTCAGACTGGATAAACCTGTTAGGAGACCGGATATATGTGAAATGAGAGTCTCGTTCTTGGTAGAACTATGAAACTAAGCATTCCTTTGTTTTATCTTGGGGTGTGTGTGACAGGTACCCCAGAGGAGAGAGGAATTCGGAAATGGAAGAAGGGCGTGGGCAAAGGGAACAAGTCACTCGATGGCATGGAATCCTACAATTTGCCGTTTGGCATGAACATTATTAAAAAGTACAGATGCTTCAGCTACTTGCCCATCAGCCCCACCTTTGTGGGGTACACGTGGAAGGGGCTCAGGAAGAGCGACAGCAGCCGGGGCTCGGACGGGGACTCGCAGGCTGCGGTATAGCCCCAGCCTCGCCAGCCGCGGTGAGGCGCGTGCCCGTAGTTCCTGCTGGGTAACGAGAAGTGAAATATATGTTTGTATATCTACATTTACATTCTTCACCCCAGAGCTAAGACAGATCGCAAGTAGCTTTTCTGTTGTGGGTGGTGATCGTGTCTAATACGTGTCTCGCCTATCTCCTTATTTAAGCCCTTGATCCCTTGCCCTTCGAGAGTGTCCATTGCTGGCCGTGGTCACTGAACTTGAAGTTCCAGGCCCCCCGTGGGAGTAGGTGTTTGAAATCCACAGTGATTCCTTGCTTTCGGTCCCCTTCTGCCACCCAGTGCTGGCTTTCCTGCA
This sequence comes from Mirza zaza, assembly GCA_008750895.1. Classification (NCBI taxonomy): domain Eukaryota; kingdom Metazoa; phylum Chordata; class Mammalia; order Primates; family Cheirogaleidae; genus Mirza; species Mirza zaza. Next base: position 25,438 of record VSMD01120331.1, read on the forward strand.
GGTTGCCTCCCGGGCTCTGGAGCTTTTTGTCTTGGGAGCCCCTGGACCCACTTCCTGTGTATTTGACCTCAGCCTGCGCCTGCATAGACTTCCTCTGACCAAAGGGCACCAGTGTCCTCGCAGTGTCATGACTGGCTCATGTGATTCTGCTGTCCCTGATAACTCCTATAGGAGGCGGCTGTGGCCCTGATTGGAGACAGTGCTGTGGCTGCCCTGTGCCCGGGTCTGGGCATGGCCAGGTCTATACAGATGCTATTAAAAGAAAATCTGTTCGGGGGATTGGAGCAGAAGGGAAAGGACCCTGAAGCCAATGTCTGATTCTCAACTGCTCCTTCCCCCACCGTCCTGGCCCCAGCTGGCCTCTACTTGTGGCCGAGACACTCTATCTGGCATTTATCACTACTGGCTGGTGTGACAGGTACAGAGTGCCGCGCAAGGGCACCAATCTGACAAGTTCACGGGAGTCTTGGCTCTGCTGTCATGTGATGCTATTGTCATGCGCGCGTCTATAATTACAAGGTTTTATTCCTATTTAATGTTACTGACTATAGCAGATTTTTGAAATCAGTGTTTTTCCATGTGACCCTCTTTCCTTGCGCCCCTATTACTTGTCTCCCCTATCCCCCTAATTAAGAAGAGAACCAGCATTTGTAAAGCTGTGGACACCGTCAAGGAAGCTTGTTGTAACGGCTTTTGGAGGCCAGTAACCATTGTTGTGGTTGTGTTTTGTATTGCTTGATACCATGAAAGTGTAAATACTGTAATGCCTAATCTATTTATCAAAACTGACTACTGGACCAGAGCCCAGAAACGGTGGGTCGAGTCATATGTGAATTTGTTTTGTGAAGAAGGGAAGCTGGGCAGGTACCAGACAGGGCAGCCGCGTGGACTGGTCTAGCATCCGGGAAACCGAATACTCCAGTTCCCCTGTGGCAAGTCATTTCAGGCAGTCATGGCCTAAGGAGACTTTCCGTGGGTTGTCACACTTGTATGCCCGTTTGATCCCCATTTTGCAGAGGGTAAGGTTAGGTTTCTTGTTTAAGCTATTGCGGAAGGTGGTGGGAAAAGCAGCCAGCAAGCTCCCTCTGTTAAGAGAGTTCTAATTAATAACACTAAATTCTTTCTGAAAAAAATGGTTTCTGTCGAATTTGGTTTGAAGTTTTTCAGCCGAAGGAAAAGCCTGAGATAGGAAGTAGTGACCTTGCTTCGTGAGGTCATACACCTAGGGGGTCGTTGGCCTGGGCGAGCTTTGGTGGGCAGCAGGTGTTCCTGACTCCTGTCCCCAGCAGCAGCCTCACGTCCACACGGTGCATTTCCCCTCCCCCCTCGACTCCAGGCTGGCTCGGCTTTCCGCACTGTGGTGCTGACAGCATTGTTGTGTCTCGGCAGCCCCTGGACTCCTGGAAGTTTGGGGCTTCAGGGTTTATTCTAAAAGAACACCTCAGAGCCACTACATTGTTTTGCCAAAATCTTACTGCACATGAAGTAAAGAACTTAGACTCTAAATTACATTTAATTTTGTATATTTTTTAAAATGTGTATTCACATTTAGAAGCACACTGGTTCACAATTTCCATACCTCTCAATGTGGTAAGCCCTTGAGGCTCACACCCTTCTACCTTGAGCTGCTCTCAGTTCCTTCTATTTGTATTTTGCTCAAGATCTCCAATTTCTCTGCTCTGAAAAATGGGGGAAACTGCTAACCGTCCTGGAGATTTGCAGTATTCTAGCTCTCCAGGTGTGCAGAAGGACCAAATAGACAAATAAAAACAATGAGTGCCATCAGCAATTCAGGAGCAAGTTCTCTTCAACCTAACTGGGCCTCTTCCCTCCTCTGAATAACACTCAGGCTGTGTACTTTAGATGTCCAGAAACCTGCTCCCTGCTGAAGCCTCTCCTCGGACTGGGTTTTATTGGGAGGCTTCATCCCTGCTAGTCTGGGGGATGTCCTCTGCAAGCATTCTTATCCTCTGCACCTCCGCCCTTCTTACTCCACTGGGGGGCCATCTTTTGATATCCTGTCCAAGGAGACGGAAGGGGATCAGAGGTGGGAGAAAGGAGGGCAGCCTGCTTAGATGCCTCCCTCGAATCTGGTACTTTCTGCACAGCCTAGAGTGATTGCAGTCCCCTGGTAACTAACGTATCTTGCACATGCAACACACTCACAAACCGCTTTAGGAAGTGGTCCTCCTGGTAGCACATATGTTCCGGAATGAAAGTCTGTATTTGGGGAAAAAAAAAAAAAGAACGAATTCATCTGCTTCTTGGGTTTAAGCACACACCCAAAGGGAAGTTTTGGGGGATTCAGTGGCCATGCATGGTTGTGACATGCATGGTCATAACACTTCCCACGTCGTCGTCCTGCATTGCTGGGGCTTCGGACCATCGTGCTTTGTTTTGCCAGTAGATTATTCTAAAATACTTCGGATGTGACTGTCCTTGCAGGCCATTCAGTCTCCAATCTCCATAGTGACCACCTATCCTGCCACCTTCACGTGCCACCTGCCTGGTCCCTGAAAGCAAGCATTTGTGCTGGCATACCCAACATGGAAAGTAGAAGGTGTTGGCAAGGACAGGGGATGATGCCATCTTCACAGTGTAGAGTCGGGGGGGGGGGACCCCACCACTGGTTCACAGAATAGTGGGAAATAGCTCTAGTCTTTGTAAGCGATCTTCATTCTCATTAGGAAGTTTAATGTAGATTCACTGATGTGTTTACTTTCAGAATCGTTAAGAGGATTTCAAATGTTAACTTTTAGTTAGTTTCCTGGGATTGAGCAAGGCAAGGGAAGTGGCTCAGCCATGCCAGCCGGAGTGCAGCATCGTGGGTCCTGTTGGTTTCCCATTTTCATGGTAACAAATTCACACACAGGTTTTGCTTTATACTGTAGAATACTGACTTTCATGATGACAACTTGGTTTATGCATGAATATTGCAGTATTTCCATATAGTAAAATAACATTTCTACCCAGGATAATAGTCACAGTTTTCCAGGGAGGGAATGATATAATTTTCATGACAATGTCATGTGATGATAGAATTTCTCCATTGATGAATCTCTAGTATGTGTGTATACTTTATTTACCCATCCACGTATTTTATGACCATGAGCTAAGTTGTTATTTCTTTCATTTATGTCCCTGCTGAACTATTGGTACTAGCAACTTAGATGTAAAGTTGTCAAGCCTAATCTTCAGTTAGTACCGATGCCATAAGAGTGGCCGGGCCAGACAGAAGGTGAATAAGGAGCCGAAGTGGGAGGCCTCATTCCAGAACTGGTCTGGCCAGAGAAGAGGCGGCGTCCTGCAGGCCTGGGGGTATGTTCGCTGCACGCACCGGCCTGGCCCAGCCTGGCATGGCTGGCAGGAGGGCCTGCTTGCCCGGCTGTCGCTGGACACCAGCTGTGCACCGTTAGTGCTCAGCCCCTGGTCCGAGCAGTCACACAGCTCACTTCTCCAGGGAGCCGCCCCTCGGCTTCAGGGAAGAGGCCGGGGATGCAGGTGCTGCCTGTTGTACTCTGTCCCCTTATGATTTGGACACAGAGAATAGGACATCTCCCCTCCACCCACCCTCCAGCGAGACCCGAGTGGTGCAAGAAGGCCGCCCATTTTTGCCAGTGTTCAGCTTCCGCCCGTGGACCCATGCAGCACACGCGTGCTGGGGATCCCTTTGCAGCAGCCTCACACATTCCCATCCTTTCAGGTTGTCGTTGGCCGTGCCTCACCGTCACCCTGTCATCCAGCGTCCGTAGCATTGCTGTGCGTGTTTCCAAGCGCTTAGGACACCCTTACCAGCGTTGCCATCTTACTGACAGTTCAAACGAATCTCCTTTTCTGTTCGTTAGTAATGACCTTTGTTTGACACATTAATACATTTCTGACTGTTCTTACAACAGTGGGGATGCCTATATTTTCCTTGAGTTTTTGTGACTGACTTTGACTATATACCTTTCTGGGATTTTGTTTGTTTATTTTTATTTTGCATACCGAGGGTATTTGGGGTGGGGTTGTTTTTTGAGATGTGTAATTCTTTTATGGAGTTTTTAAAAAGAATTTTCATATTGTTTTTCTAACATGGCTTCATTAAATGTTTAAGTATTTTAAAAAATATGTAATATTTGGACCAGATGTTGTGAATAATAGTAGAGATAAAGCTATTTTATTCTGTATTTTTAAAACTTGTTCCGTACAAATAAAAGCTCTCCTGGACACAGTTTTGCTGTTCACGTGCCTCCTTCTCGGGCTGGTCTATAAGAAAATTGTGCAGTCGTCCATCAATATCTGCAGGGAATTGGTTCCAGGACCCCGCTCAGATGTGAAATTCTAAGTGTGCCCAAGTCCCTGATATAAATTGGCATAACACATAGATATGATCTACGCACACCGTCCTGCATACTTTAAATCATTTGTAGATTAATTATAATACATAATACTATGTAAGTGCTGTGTGAATAGTTGTTACACTGTATTTTTTTCAATTTATTTATTTTTTAGATATTTTTCATCTGTGGTTAGTTGAATTCAAGGATGCAGAAACCTTGGATATGAGAGGCTGATTAATTACAAATTATTACCTAAGGAGGGAAATCGACTATTAAGAAATTCAATTCACTCACTCTAGCCTGGGCAACAAAGTGAGACACTGTCTCAAAAAAAAAAGAAAAATTCAATTCAGCAAGTTCAGAGGCATTACCATCATCAGGTACCTGGAAGACTGAACAATGAAAACTGGAGCAAAAGTACAATCTGTCCTCCCTCCCAGAGCACTGCGACATGGACAGGATTCTTGGATGTAGAAGGGAGAAATGAAATCTCAGAGGTGTTAAAAAGTTGGAGAATACACCCATGCTAGCCTTTGGATGTGAACTTACGAGTCTGCTATTATAGCAACACATCTGGGGGGTGAAGACATGTTGGGCATGGTGACCAGAAAGGCTACGGTGTTCACGTGGTGGGATCAGACAGTCCCAGAGCAGCTGTGGCCACTGTCATGCTGAGTCACACACCAGGAGGTGCTGAGTTGTGGGTGGCCGAGAAGGGCTGAGAGTGGCTCCGAGCGTGTCGGGCCTCCAGTTCATCCCAGTGTGGCTCATTGATAGGGTATAAAGTTGGGTTCAAAGATGCATAAATGTATTTTCCCACTTAGAGCAAACTCAGAACTACCCCATTCCTGTCTCCACCCCTGGTTCTCTGGCCACTTGAGGCATGTGTGACCACCACAGCCACTCCTGAAGGATGTGCAGCCAGCTGCCACCTGTCCCCAGTATCTTGACTGTGACCCACTGCTGGGGAGTCTCCCGCAAGGTGGATGGTTTTACCTATTGAAATAAAGAACATCTGTGGTCCCAGCTTGGACCATGGCACATAGCCAGAGCTTCAGACCTCCTCTGCCTGCTCCCATGGACCCTTCCTGTAGTGCATCTCCATCCACACCAAGAGAGCCACTACCCTGAATGTTGGATTGATCCTTTATTTGCTTGTCTTCACAAGTTTGCCATATATCTGCACCCCTAAACAGTTTCCTGTTTAGTTTTGCATGTTTATGAACATTATGTAAAAGAGTGATGGTATGTATTGGCATGTTTTACTCAGTGTTGTGAAGATTCTTTCATATTTTTTTTTTTTTTTTGAGACAGAGTCTCACTTTATTGCCCAGGCTAGAGTGAGTGCCGTGGCGTCAGCCTAGCTCACAGCAACCTCAAACTCCTGGGCTCAAGCAATCCTGCTGCCTCAGCCTCCCAAGTAGCTGGGACTATAGGCATGCGCTACCATGCCCGGCTAATTTTTTTTTTTCTATATATATTAGTTGGCCAATTAATTTCTTTCTATTTATAGTAGAGATGGGGTCTCGCTCTTGCTCAGGCTGGTCTCGAACTCCTGAGCTCAAACGATCCGCCCACCTCGGCCTCCCAGAGAGCTAGGATTACAGGCTTGAGCCACCGCGCCCGGCCTCTTTCATATTGATACATCTCTTTAATGTAGTTCATTTTCACTGCTGGGTAGTGTAATTTAAGATGGACAAAGACAAAGAACATTCTGAAAGCTTCCAGAGAGACCATGTAGAACCCAAAGCTCCAGAGCTGGGATCCATGGATGTCGGGTTCTCTAGCAGCAGTTTTTTAGGGACCAAAGGAAAGAAAAAAATATATGTCCGTAATCTCAAATTATAATTCAAGGTCATGTCAACATGGTGTGAGGGAAAGAGGAGACTTACAGATGTGAGAGCTAGAAACAGGCCCAAATGTACCAATAAATGTACATAAACCACACTCAACAGCTAAACGATTATCAGACTAGATAGCAAAACAAAATCCTGACATACCCTGTTTTCAACACTGGTGTTCAAAAGTGTGGTCTCAGATTGTTAAAGACTGATATAAGATACGTTCAGAAATTGACAGTGAACTATGAAGAAACTATAAAGTTCATAAAAGTTTTCTAAGAAATTTTATGTGTGTTGAATTTAATACTAAAATGTCTGGGCTTATATTTTGCATATCTTTAATTCCATAACTATTTAAAAAATATTTTACAAAAGTCTTAGTCTGTGATCAGCATATAGCGAAAAACAACTGATCCTTTACCACAGATATGTCGAGAAGCTCTGGGTTATAAGACATAAATTTGAAAGTAAAAGGATGTGGGAAAATGGCATTAGGCAAATACTATCCATCATTAATACTTCAGACAAAATAAACTCTAACGTCCAAAGCATTGTTAGAAGTAGGGAGCTTCATGATGTAATGACAGAAATGCTCAATTTACAAAGAGGAGTCAGTTTTAAACAAGCATCTAGTCAGTCTCAAACTTCATGCAGTATAAATAGAAGTAGAGGGAGAGCTTGATAGGTCCATCTGCCTGTAAGATATTCGAACACTTCGCTTTTGATAAATCAGGAAGGTAAAAAAAAAAAAAAAAAGAAAAATGAGCAAGGCTTGAAAATGACCAGAGGGCACTCTTAGAACCCTATGTCCAATGATTAGGGAATAGACATTCTTTGTAAGCATGCAAGAATGTTTCTAAAAACTGGTCTTGTTCTAAGCATTAAAGCAAATCTCAAAGTTTTCAAAAATAAGTGCTATAGAGAACATGTTTCCTAACTATATGCAATGTAGTAAAACTGTAAATGAAAATTCCTGAGTATTTGCTAGATAGCTCATTTAAAGAAGAAACCAAAAATGGAAATGTCTTGAATTAAGGATATCACTTTTCCTCTGTTCTATTCATGCTTCCTTCTGGAATTCTGATTTTACATTCATACCGCATTCCTTACTCTCTTAAGTTTCATATATTTCACTCATTATTTTTCTCCATTTCCTTTAAATTTTGGGAGAATTCCCTGAGCAGTTATCTAAACCACCACCTGGGTTTTGTTGAATATCCAACCTCTTGTGTTTTAGTACAGTTTTAAAACAATTTTGGTCATTTTCAAACACACAGAAAAGTAGAATAGCATCATAAACTGCCACGCGCCCATCTTCCAGCTTACCAGGTGTGGACTCTGGCCAATTGCATTTCACCTACACCCCTCTATTTCCTTTCTTGTTTTGAAGCAAATCCCAGATAAACCACTTCATCTCTATTTCCATAGTTACAACTAAAAGATAGACTTAAAAAATAGCCCAACGCAATGATCATACCTTAGAAAATTAACAGTATTTCCTCAGTACGACTAAACATCCCGTTCAACTTTCCAGTTGTCCTCATAAATGTTTGAAGTAGGATCCACATGACACCTGCATTTTGCCATTGGTTGATGACTATTTCTCCCCCCCCTCTGCCACCGTCCTTCTCTCATGCTCACTCTTTCTTCCTTGTAACTTATTTGTTGAGCAATTTATTTGGACTGCAGTTTTCCACAGAAAATGCAAAATGCATCCCTTTAACATGTTCCTCTGCCCTTGGCCAGATCCAGATTCATCTGGGGGAGGCTGAGGCATTATTTTATAAGCTGCTGTGTGTCCTTCCACCAGGCTGTCCTTCCACTGTGATGTCTGGTGGCCTCTCATTTCATGATGTTCACAGTTGTTGGTGCTCAGTTTCAGGATCCATTAGTTTATTAGGGGGCATTGCATTTTTAAATTGTTCTGTGGTTGTATTTTAAAGGAAGACATTACCTTCCATAATAAGATTCTTTCATAAATGTACTCTCAAGTTCTACTGAAAATATATCGTAGGGACTTTGCTTAAAAGTTTTCTTCCACGTCATGTAAGTTTGTTTCATAAGGAAGCATTTCTTCCATAGAATAGCCCTTCTTTTAGACAATTGAAGCTTTTCCTGTAATCTGGTGATTTTCTTTCTGACTGCTTTTACTAAAGGAGACCTGTGTTTGTTCAACAGTAGGATTTGCAGTGGATTTGTTTGATAATTTTGTCCCCAGAGCTCATCTCATGAAAGTAAAATCCTTTAGACCTGCGGTCCCCAACCCACAGGCTGAGGATCCGTACCGGTCTGTGGCCTATTAGGGACCAGCCCACAGAGCTCCACTGCAGCCCCTCCTCAGCCCCACCCCCATCCATGGAAAAATTATCTTCCATGGTGTGGTGGCTCACGCCTGTAATCCTAGCACTCTGAGAGGCTGAGGTGGGAGGATCGCTCAAGGTCAGGAGTTCGAAACCAGCCTGAGCAAAAGCAAGACCCCATCTCTACTAAAAATAGAAAGAAATTAATTGGCCAACTAAAAATATATAGAAAACAAAAATTAGCCGGGCATGGTGGCGCATGCCTGTAGTTCCAGCCACATGGGAGGCTGAGGCAGAAGGATTGATTACTATGCTATATAGCCTAGGTGGTAGTAGGCTGTGCCATCTAGGTTAGTGTAAGTGCACTCTATCATGGTATCACAACAATGATGCTGCCTAACGATGAATTTTTCAGAATGTATCCCCATCATTAAGCAACGCATGCCTGTATTTGGTAATACAGCTTGAATCTCCCTAATCTGAAATCTGAAATGCTCCAAAGTCTAAAACTTTTGAGCACCAGCATCATGCTCAAAGAAAATGCTCACTGGAGCATTTCAGATTTTCAGGTTAGGGATGCTCAACTGGTTAAGGATAATGCAAATCTTCCAAAAGAAAAAAAACCTCCAAAACGAAAAACAAAAAAACCTAAAATTCAAAACACTTCTGGTCCCAAGCATTTCAGATAAGTAAAAATCAGCCTATACCATAGGCTAAGACATAGGAAAGCCTCTGTACTTCTCTAAAACTATTAATAGTATAAAACCTTGTACTTCCTCAAATTGTACACGGCACGAAGGTAACAGTTGTAGCCAAATATATCTCAGTAAAAATGTGAAAGTGCTAAATCTACCTCATATGTATTTGCTACCTTAATTCCTGCATGAGAAGGTTTTGCCTAATAAATGACATGGCTTGGTGGATAAAGTCTTCCAGAACATTCCATCCTTGGGGGAAAGAAAACAATGGGGCTTGGAACCACAGGCTCAAATTGGAGGAATGACTCTCAGATGGTAGGATTTAGGCATCTGCCCCTGAGCTATGCCCAGAACTGCAGGGAGCAGGCTCGTAATCCCCTACCCACAAACGCACACACAGCAAGGCAGCCCTTGTCTTAACTGGCTCATGTTGTCTCCAGACACATTTCTGGGCAGAGCAACAAGGAAACTCTTTTTCCATTCCAGCCCTGACCTTCCAACTCTGTGGACACACTGTGAGCCTCAAAACCCAAATTCATATCACTTAGGAAGCAACTGTCTTTGGAGACTCAAAGATGCCAAGGTGCCGTGTGTGTGTGTGTGTGTGTGTTCATGTACATATAATTTTTAATGTATTTTTAAACGTATTTTTTGTTGGTTTTGGTTGTTGTTTTATCCCTTAGGAAGCAAGTAATCCATTGTGGCATCAGGAAAATTCTGAGAATGAGTCTGAAGCAGGAGGAATGGCCTGTAAGGGAAGTCCCCTAGAAATAAACTTCTTGCCCTACAGAAGACTTATAGAAAATTAAAAAGATTTCACCTGAGGTAGGACCATAACCATTTTGATTGTGTTTCAGTGACCAGATAATGAACTTTGCAGGTAGGCAGATCCGTGCCCAGATCTCAGAAAGTCCTTTTCCCAGCCATGGCAAAGACTGCTAAGTGACCCCCAGCATCTATTTTCCCATTCTTCCATGGCTATGGAATTTCAGGAGGGTACAAAACCATAATCCCAGCCTGTCTTGTTGCAAAGTGTGGTCATGTGACCAGGCTCTGGCCATGAGGTGTAATCAAGGCTGGAGTTTCAACTTCTATTACAGGTCATGTTCTTAAAGGTAGATGTTTAGATGTTTACCCCAATCTTTACCTTTTCCCGGATTGCTGAAAAGTGGAGGTGGTGGCCAACCAATGTGGTCCATGCAGACAAGGACAACACCTGGGAGAGCAGGAAAATACAAGAGAAGGATCCTGAACCCCTGATGGCTTCTTCTGATGACAGAGAGTAGCCCAAACTTTGGCATGAGAAAAGTATACTCGCTCAAGCCATTATTACTTAAGTCTCTGTCATAGCAGCCAAAATGAGATACGAACTATTGGTGGTTTTATAGATAAAAAATAATCTGAAATGAGACTACAATTCACAGAGCTGAACCTAACAATTGACCAGCTATGTTGTCTTGAACATGTAACTTAAACTCTGGTTCTCAGTTTTCTTTATAAAATGGAAATAAATACTCATCCAGAGTTACAGAAGAGATTACAGGGGTTAAGATACAGAGCCTCAGCAAGTTAGTTTCAATCATGTTGTTTGTGCTTTAATTGGAAGAAAGAATTGGCCAGGCCAGAGCTGAGACTTGGGTATGTCAATCTGGAGAATGGTGAGTCAAGATGGCCCAGAATTTTTCAGAGAGCCACATGGACAGCAAGATGTATTCCCTGAATTTGACCAGCATCCAGGACGTCTGTGGGACGTATCCTGGACTCCATTCACAAATGGGTCTCAAATGTCTATACACGTGTGGTGGGCAGGATGGGATGGCAGGTGGGAAGTGGGGTACTGGGCTACATTCAGAGCTTGATGTTCAGGGAAGAGCAAAGAAGGAGCCAGAAATAAACCATTATTTTCAGATTCTTTTCACTGTTGATGTCCTGAAACTATCAAAGGAGTATGTGCTCATTGTGACAAGTGAAACAATGGAATCAATACAGAGATGTAAAAAGTGAAAACTTTTCAACCCCACCCCACCATGCAGTAACCATTGTTACCCACCGGGTGTATCCTTTCACGATGTTCTCTTGTTCAACGATTTATACAAGCATAAATGCACACATGCAAGGGTTACACTTGCCTATTTATTTTTACTGAAGCACAATAGTAGTATATTACCCTCTGCAGCTTGCTTTTTTCACTTGACAATAATATAGCATGGACATTCCTACCAATGGGAAGATATAGACCTATCTTCTCCTACGCATTGAGATACAATTTTTTTTTTTTTGAGACAGAGCCTTGCTCTTTTGCCTGGACTAGAGTGCTGTGGTATCAGCCTAGCTCACAGCAACCTCAAACTCCTGGGCTCAAGCAATCCTTCTGCCTCAGCCTCCCAAGTAGCTAGGACTACAGGCATGCGCTACCATGCCCGGCTAATTTTTTCTATATATTTTTAGTTGGCCAATTAATTTCTTTCTATTTTTAGTAGTGATGGGGTCTGGCTCTTGCTCAGGCTGGTTTCAAACTCCTGATCTTGAGCTATCCTCCCACCTCGGCCTCCCAGAGTGCTAAGATTACAGGCACGAGCCTCATTGTACTTTAAGTTGAGTTTACTTGACCACTAATGTGTTCAAGTAGCTGTTTTATATTTCTAAGTCATTTCAATTTGCCTGTCCATGGGTTTTCTATTCATATTCTTTGCCATTTTTTTCTTTTAGGTTATCTTTTATTTTGTGAGAGTCATTTGTTTTATGGATATTTAACTCTTAATCTATCTTGCAGGGTTTTTTCCCCCAAAATTTATTTGTCTATCGCTATTTCTTGGCAAGAAATACCGGAAACAAAGTCAATAGGCAAACAAATTTGGGAAAAAATATTTGCAATACAAATAAAGATTTGATTATCCATAAATACATAAAAAGCATTTATAAATGTTTATATAGTTAACTATGTCCATCTGTATCTGCAGAGCAAGTGGTTTTCCTGTTTTAAGATCTCTCCCCACCCCTAGGTTGTATGAATAGTCCAAGATTTCAGTCTTGATTTTAATTATTTAATTTTTTACATTTAAATATCTAATGCTTCTGGAGTTTATATTTATGATTGGTTGTCCCACCAATCTACCTATTTGTTCCTATTACAATGATAAAGCAAATCCATATTGGGTCTTGGCAAATGGTCTTTATTATACACTTAAGCAGGTTCCAATTATATGTAGCATTTTAATTAAGAATGGCTGCTGATTTTATCAAGTTCTTTTTCAGCATTTAACGATTTTTTTTATCTGACTCAATACCCAATGATAATGATTTTATTATATGATTTTTGTCCTTTAATTTGTTGCAATGAATCGCATTGCTAGAGTTTCTGATTTTGTAGCAGACTTGTGTTTCTGGAATACAGCACACATGGTCAGAGTATTATACTCTCCAGATGTGGCTAAGTTCCATTTGCTCACAGTCATTAAGCATTTTTACGGCCATATTTATAAAGGCAATTATTTACCATTTTCTGTTTTTGTACCGCCATATCAAATTTTAGTATTCAAGTGACTGTGGCTGCATAAAATGAATTAGGAAGCTTTAAATCACTTGTCCATGGTCTAAAATACTTTCAACAACGTTGAGATTGTTCCTTCCTTACAGGTAAATAAAACTTGGCTGTGAAGCCATCTGGTTCAGGTGCCTTTTTTTCAGTGGTAGATCTTTTTTTTTCTTTGTGAGACAGAGTCTCACTCTGTTGCCTGGGCTAGAGTGCCGTGGTGTCAGCCTAGTTCACAGCAACCTCTATCTCCTTGGCTCAAGCAATCCTTCTGCCTCAGCCTCCCGAGTAGCTGGGACTACGGGCATGTGCCACCATGCCCGGCTAATTTTTTTTCTGTATATTTTTAGTTGGCCAATTAATTTCTTTGTATTTTTAGTAGAGACGGGGTCTCGCTCTTACTCAGGATGGTTTCGAACTCCTGACCTTAAGCGATCTGGCCACCTCAGTCTCCCAGAGTGCTAGGATTATAGGCATGAGCCAACGCGCCTAGCCTAATCTTTAATCACCATTCTTTTTTATTGTATTCAAATTTTCACTTTTGGGGTCAGTTTTGCTAGAACATTATCTTTTCTTTCTAAGTTTTTTTTTGTTTTTTTTTTTTGAGACAGAGTCTAACTCTGTTGCCCAGGCTAGAGTGAGGGACGTGGTGGTCAGCCTAGCTCACAGCAACTTCAAACTCATGGGCTCAAGCAATTCTCCTGTCTCAGCCTTCTGAGTAGCTGGGATTACAGGTGTACACCACCATGCCTACATTTTTTTTTTTTTAGTAGAGACAGGGTCTTTCTTCTTGCTCAGGCTGGTCTTGAACTCCTGAGCTCAAGCAATCCTTCTGCCTTGGCCTCCCGGAGTACTAGGTTTACAGGCATGAGCCACCGAGCCTGGCCTATATTTTAACTATATCTGACATTTCTGTCTTTTGTTGGAATAATTCAGTATGTTTGTTCTTATTGTATTAACTAATATTCTTGATTCTATTTATTTTACTTATAATTTATTTTGTTGTATCTTACCTTTTTAAAATTGTTATTAATTTTTATGAAATTGTGTTTATTTTCTTCTTTCTCCCCCTCTCTGCCCAGTTAGCCAGGGAACATGATGAACTTTTCCCAGCATTCATAATTACATAAATATAAGTCTATTATAAAAACAAGATACCAATCATTCCTCTCACTACTTTTATCCCCTCCCCTGAATAAGTGTAGACAAACACAATACTTTCATTTCCTCATCTTCCCAGATGAGACATACAGAAAGCTTTTACTTTCCGATCTCTGTCACCCCATAACTACTAAGTTTTGCAGAGATAGGTTAATACTCTTTATTCTGGCTGATGATTTGAATTTCTCTTGCAGTATGTCTCTTCTATTTATAAATTATTACTGAGTGCATTTATTACACAATTTTTCACACTGTATTATTCCGTTAGATTTAATAGCGTGCATTTCGAACGGTCCCTTGCTCAACACTGTTTCCTCTTTTCTTTACCCTCTCTCAACTTGAAATCTCTGTTTTGAGTCATTGGTTTTGAGAAAGAGTTCTTTTTTTTTAAGAGTGGGTAAAGAGACATCCTAAGGTACAGTACATTCTGATGTTTCTCACCCTGACATGTCAGTTAGTTTTGTAGAGGATTCTTAGATTGCTGGGTTGTTGTGGGTTTTTAAGTCGGTACGTGTTATTCCACTGTTAGCTTACTGAGTTGTCTGTTAGCTTACTGAGTCGCAGATTAAAAGTTTGATCCCAATTTGATTATTTTTCCTGTGTAAGTGCCTAGTTCCTTCTTTCAATTCTCAATATTGGCCATTTTTTCCTTTATTTCATTGACCATATAGTTTAATTTTAAAATTGCATTTTAAAAATCATGCTTAGATGGTAAAATGTCCATTTTATAAAGAGAGTTAGCTTTAAAATATTTTTACAAAGTACAAAAGTGGAGAGTTAAAGCATGTGTCAAATTGTGGTTAGATAAAGGCTGGGCGCAGTGGCTCATGCCTATAATCCTAGCACTCTGGGAGGCCGAGGCAGGCGGATCGCTCGAGGTCAGGAGTTTGAAACCAGCCTGAGCAAGAGTGAGACCCCCGTCTCTACTAAAAATAGAAAGAAATTAATTGGCCAACTAATATATATAGAAAAAATTAGCCAGGCATGGTGGCGCATGCCTATAGTCCCAGCTATTTGGGAGGCTGAGGCAGGAGAATTGCTGAGCCCAGGAGTTTGAGGTTGCTGTGAGCTAGGCTGACACCATGGTACTCACTCTAGCCTGGGCAACAAAGTGAGACTCTGTCTCAAAAAAATAAATAAATAAATAAATAAAAATATATAGAAAAAATTAGCCGGGCATGGTGGCACATGTCTGTAGTCCCAGCTACTCAGGAGGCTGAAGCAGAAGGATTGCTTGAGCCCAGGAGTTTGAGGTTGCTGTGAACTAGGCTTGACGCCATGGCACTCTAGCCCAGGCAACAAAATGAGACTCTGTCTCAAAAAAAAAAAAAAAAAAAATTATGGTTAGATGAGAACACGTGTATTTTTTATAGATGCACACGGAAGCACATGGGGTGATATGGCATGGTGTCTGCCTTCGGCTTGAAATACTTAGTAGAATAAAGCTACAGTAATCAAAAGAGTGTGGTATCAGCATAAAGACAGACAAATAGACCAATGGAATAGAATAGAGAGCCCAGAAATAAACCTGACATATATGGTCAAATGATTTTTTTTTTTTTTTTTTGAGACAGAGTCTTGCTCTGTTGCCCAGGATAGAGTGCAGTGGTGTCAGCCTAGTTCACAGTAACCTCAAACTCCTGGGATCAAGCGATCCTCCTGTCTCAGCCTCCCAAGTAGCCAGGACTACAGGCATGTACCACCACACTCGGCTAATTTTTGCTTTCTATTTTTAATAGAGGTGTGGTCTTGCTCTTGTTCAGGCTGGTCTCAAACTCCTGAGCTCAGGCAATCCTCTGGCCTCAGCCTCCCAGAGTGCTAAGATTATAGGCATGAGCTATTGTGCCTGGCCTGGTTAAATGATTTTTGACAAGGGGGCCAGGACTATTCAATAGGCAATAAGACAGTTTTCAACAAATGGTGCTGAGAAAATTGGATATCCATATGCAAAAGAATAAAGTTGGACCCTTACTTAACACCATATACAAAAATTAACTCAATATGGACCAAAGACCTAAGTGTAAGACCTACAACTATAAAACTCTAAGAAGAAAACATAGAACAAAATCTTCATGACATTGGATTTGGCAGTGATTTTTTGGATATCACAAAACATGGGCAACAAAGAAAAAATATACAAATTAGACTACATAAAAGTCAAAAATTTTATGCATTGAAAGATATCAGTGGAATAAAAAGGCAACCTACAGAATGGGAAAAAACATTTGCAAATCATACATCTGATAAGGAATTAATATCTAGGGTATATATAGAACTCCTAAAATTCAACAACAAAAACCCAAACAATCAGAGTCAAAAATGGGGCACAGGACTTGAATAGACATTTCTGCAACGAGGATGTGCTATTGACCAGCAAGCATAGGAAAAGATGCTCAATAATCATTAGGCAATATAAATCGAAATTAATGCTTATTAGGATGGCTGCTACCAAAAAAACAGAAAATAATAAATGTTGGTGAGGATGTGGAGAAGTTGGAACCCTTGTGTTCTGTTGGTGAGACTGTAAAACAGTACATACATCACTGTGGAAAACGGTATGGCAGTTTCTCAAAAAAATAAAAGAAAACAGAATTACCATATGATCTAGCAATTCCACTTCTGGGTATATGCCCGAAAGAATTGAAAGTAGGGTCTCACAAGCTAAAATGTGGCAGCAACCCAAGTGTTTGATAAGTGAATGGAAAAGAAAATTGTGGTCTATAGATACATAATATCTATATGTAGATTATAGTCTATAGATACTCAGCCTTAAAAAGAAAGGAAATTCTGACATATGGATGAACCTCATGGTTCATGAGGTGGATGAACCTCAAGGACATTATGCTAAGTGAAATAAGCCAATAACAAAAAGACAGATATTAATACTATATGATTCCATTTATATGAGGTATGTAGAGTAGTCAAAATCATGGAGACAGAAAATAGAATGGCAATTGCCAAGGGTTGGGAACAGGGGGGAATAGAGCTATTGTTTTGTTTTGTTTGTTTATTTGTGTGTTTGTTTTTTATGGATGCCCAGGGAATGTTGGAGAGAGCTATTGTTTAGTGGGAACAGAATTTCAGTTTTGCAAGATGAAGAGTTCTAGAGGATGGGTGGGGGTGATGGTCGCACAACATTATGAAAGTATTTAATACTTCTGAATATTACTGAATTATAAACTTAAAAGTGGTTAAAATGGTAAATTTATGTTATGTGTATTTTAGCACGATAAAAAAAATGGGGAAATACTTAGCAGAGAAGAAAAGGAGTTGGTGAAGCGTGTGTGGCAAATGTTTGCAGCTGTTAAATCTGGGGTGGCATACAGAGACGTCCATGCTACTTACTGCTGTGTGTATGGACATATTCATAATAAAACTCAATATCTTAGTGCCAGAAAATATATTTTGTGCTTTTCTCAACGCTTTTCAGGTACTCTTTTAATGTCTTTGCTCTTGTCGGGGTCTGACAATTTCTTGAGCAAAGTCAAGGCAGCACAAAGCAGCAGAGTAGGCGCAGGGAGCAGCACGCACTTCAGCCCTGTTGGCAGGTAACATGTGACCCAGAGAGAAGTAAGAACTGGAAACGGAGCCTCAGGCAAGGGCGAGCCGATGGGCTGCCTTGTAGGCCGCAGTCGATGGTGTTCATGCTCTGTTCTCTAACCCCTCGCCCAGCTGTGTTCCCCTGCAGCTGCAGAGGAGGACAGTCCCAGCACACTGACAGCTTCCAGCCTTGAGCATCTGTACAGGGTGCATTTTCTCTGCTTACGGCTTGGGCCGTAACAGGGGAGTTTGCTCAGCTGAAGGCAGGTGTACCCTGGAAGTGGGGGGTGGGGTTGCAGGAACTTTAACTTCAAGCAATGCAAGACAGGAGTTAGGGGGGAAATGCCCACCTTCCACCTTCCAATGGGATGACTCCGAGGCACACTCTGCACAATCTCTCAGAAAACACATGGGACTGAGCTCCAATTGCCCACAGGGTAACCTGCTCGTTCCTGCACCTTTCACTGGCCTTCCTCCCTCTGCTGTTCCACTTCTGCGTTCCCTCACAGGTGCTTCCTGGGATCGCCTCCCATATAAACCATGTGCACCCAAATGCTGGTCTCGGGGCATGGTGATTTCAAAATATATTCACAAATTCTTCAACACTCTTCCCTTCAAAAGATGGTTATAATGCTTAAGTCAGGGATTTTAGTAAGAAAAAACTAAAAATTAAAAAAAAAAAAGGTGGAGTTTATTTCCCTCCCCTTGAGTATGGGTAAAGTTAGTGACCACTTCTAAGGAATAGACCACAGTAGCCATGGCAATGTGTGTCTTTCAAGGCTAGATCATAGAAGACTTTACGACTTCCACCTTGTTCTTCTGAATCATGTCGTGAAGACACACAAGCATGCCTGTCAAGAGGTCCCTGTGGGACAGAACTGGGGCCTTCTGACAACAGCCACGTGCATGAGCCGTCTAGAAGTGGATTCCACCAGCCCCAGTCAAGCCTTCCGATGATTGCAGCCCAGCTGACATCCATGGCAACCCCGTGAGAGACCCTGAGTCAGAGCCAGTCAGTGGGACTTCTCCCAGATCCCTAACCCGCGGCAGCTGTATAAAATAATAAGCGCTTAGTATCGTTGTAAGCTGCTAACTTTTGAGGTAATTTGTTATATAGCCATAGATAATTAATGAATACACAGAGTCTGCTCTTGGCTGAAGCCAAACGAAGACATGGGCCACATGAGGCTTCAGGACGTAGTCCTACAGGTGTGGGAAATGGCAAAAGGATTTCAAGGAGGGGCCCACCCCTAACTAGCAGACCCCACCTTGGATCTTTTCTCTCTTCGGGGTGCCCACCCTCTCCTGCGGCCATGGTTTACATTATCATGCAAGACAGCACAAATTGGATATGCACAAAGATGAATCATTTGTCTTATGATTGGCTATTCTCTTCTTGACACTGAGAATCCATTAGAATTTTCCTTTGGTCCTTCCCAGTACAGGAAGTTAGTTTAGGCAGAGATCTCCAGTCCCATACGGGATCTGTTCAGCACGGTCCCTCTGCCGTCCGCACCCCCTGACGTCCTCCCGCTCACTCCAGGCTGCTCACTAGCCCCGCAGAATGTTCCCCAGCCCCATCTGTCTATGTGTTCAGACTCCTAGCTGCTCTCATTGCATGGTGGCTGGTGTCTACGGGGGCTCTCCTTTCACCTGGGGCGTTCTGAAGCTGTCTCTCTCATCTGGGATGGACGAAGAAACTGCATCCCTGAGTGGGGCATGTCCCCCAGAACTGGAGTCATGTCTTACCCACCCTGCAATCTCACCCTCAGTGAACTACCCATATGCATCCCTAGAATGGTCTGCTGAAGTGGGCACACCCATCCTGCCATCCCAGGTGGCATCTGTGGCTCCCAGACACCCCCTGGAAGTGGTCACCATTGCCCCTCCTCCCAATGACCATAGCTCCGGCCATGTTGCAGGGAGAAGGACTGCCTTTTCATGGCACCCTGTGATGGACAGGACAATAGCCTTTCTAGCTGCGGGAGACACTGTCAGTGTCCACTGCTCCCGCTGGCCACTCGCCTGACCAAAGCCACTCACTGGAACCTTTTGAACAAACAGGAAGTGCCAGAGAATAACACCCACAGGCACAGCCCTCAAACAGCGACTGGAGGATCAGTGACCAGCTCCCTTGTCCCTCGGGCAGGAGGCAGAGGCATGCTCCACACTGTCTCAGAGTTCCAGAGGGACTGAGCCCCTGCGGCCCCCAGTGGAAACCTGCTCCTCACACCCCGTGTTGGGGCTTTCACTCCCCCTGCCACCTTCCAGCTCAGCAACTTGCACCTGAGTCTGCGTCTCAGTGTCTGCATTTGGGGGAACCCAAACTATGACACCCACCCTCAGTTACCACCGAATTTCACAGCTGCCTCCTAGGAGTGGAGATGGGGAGGTTGCACATTACTCCTAAGCTCCTACAGATAATTTTCTCAAAACAAAACACACAGGAAAAAACCCTCTCTCCAGCCAAATGCAGTTTATCTTTTCCGTTCAGCCTCTAGACCTGCGTGAGAATCGTCTTCTCCGTGGCAGCGTGGTGCCCCTTCAGCTGGGGGACGTGGGGTCTGGTATCTTCAGGGGTCATGTCTGGGTGTGGGGTTGGGAAAAGGAGCACAGATGTCCTGTGGTGTCATGGGTTATTGCCACAAGCAAATGCTTCCCAAAGCGCTCTGGTAGGCTTTGACAGGCCAATGACGGGCTGCTCTAAACCTTTACCCAGACCTGTGTGGCTTGATTTTGGGCTTGACCATATGACTTATTTCAGCCAATAAGATGTCACAAAGACTTGCCATGTGCTCGTGGGCTGGGGCTTGCTCTCTTGCACCTCAGGGTAGCCGCCTGGTCTCTGGAAGATGAGAGACTTAGGGCAGAGCTGCAGTCCTACAGCAGGAAGCAGAGCTGTCCTAACTGCCCCCATCAATCTTCGTTGTTTTAAGCCCTGAGGTTTAGTGCTGTTTGTTACACAGCAATGTTGTGGCAGTAGCTGACTGATACACCTCTGTGATCCTGTGACCACAATTTTGTTCTTAACTTTCACAACCTCTTAACCAATTTACATGTTTTAATCTTGCCCCTTGCTAATCCATTGTTTAAACTGTAGCCACTGTGATGTTTTTAATTGTAAACCAGATCGCATCTTTTCTTAGTTTAAAGGCCTTCAATGGCATCCCACTGCAACTTTTTTAAAGATCAATTTTTTTAAGACCAAGTCCTTTTAGTGGTGCAGCCATTAAAGGGTTTAATTGTGTAGATCTCAAATGGAAAACAGAAGGCAAATGCACTTATCAAGTAAAGGATAGAATGCCAAAAAACTGGGAGCACAAAAATCCTATGCTACCACTCCTGCAAATACAATATCTCAAAACAGCGTGTAGAAACAACGCCAATTTATACAAGCACATTTGTAATATTAAACAAAACCAGAATTAAAGCAAGTTCTCAACTTATGCGACACACTGTCTCTGTTTTGGATTCTGTGATAGCGTGTGCTGTGTCAGCCAAGCTAAGCTGGGGTCATAGCTCCCAGAATTCCCTTCCCTGTATGAGTCCAGGGCAGGGTTGGCCACGAGAGAAACTTGAGCAAGATTTGGAAAGAGGCAGCAGCTATTGCATTTGGAAGATAGGTGCAGGGTCCAGGTGCCACTGCAGCCGCACCCGTCCCTGTCCCCGATCTGCTGGATGCGGCCAGTCAGGCTGGCAGGTCCCCCTCCTCACACTGGATCCCCTACGCGTGCAGCTCTGAGGACATGCCCCAGTGTCGTCTGCAGGTCACCTCCTGTTGTCTGGAAGATAGACACACATTCCAGTTTGTCCTCACAGGTTCTGGTGTGACTTTGTGGGTCCCCATTCATCTTTGCTGTCCCCACTCTGTGCCCAGCTTTTTTTCCCAGCCTGCCCTAGTTGATCTCGATTTACCGCTGCACACGGAGGCAGTGGCCTTCCTCAGATTTCTTCCTCACCTCCCCTGTGACTTAATTTCTGACCTTCCAATGGTCTTCTTATAGGTGCTGTCTCGCCAACTTCTCCCACAAGGACATAAGGTCTAACCCCACTATTAAGCCCATTATTCAAGGGTGTCCAATCGCAGTAAGAACAAAACCCCAAACTCTTCGTCGTGGACTGCCACATCAGGCACGACCTCATCCTGTGCACACCTCCGCGTGCCCTCGTTCCACTTTCCTGGGCGCTATTTCATCATCCCCTCAGAGCAAGAGCCAATGCACTGATCGATCACTGGTGACCACATTCTCTGTCCAGTCTCGTAGCTGCTTCAACACCCTCCTCCCCACCCCTTCCCTGCTCGCCTGGGTCTGGGGAGGAAGAGGTTAAGGTTGTTGGAAGGCCTGGGTAGCTCGGGCCTGTTCTCAATCAGGGCCAGCAGGAAGGCGTGGGGCTGCTCCAGAGCGAAGTGATTAGGCAAAGCGTGGGAGAGAACATGCCGAACGAACGTCCGTCTCCAAGCACGAAGGAGGGTGGGCTCGGCCAGGGGCAGGGCGGAGGGGCGGTCAAGGTCTCAAAGTGGCAAAGCCCTCAAAGTTGGCTTTGCAACTGCAGAGAGTTGGCCAGCTCTGGGCGGAGGGTCAGCGTCTCAGGTGTCTCACGACAAGCTAGAAGGGGTTATTGGCTCCGTCCCGCTGGCTGTCCTCCCTTCCTTGGCTTCTTCCTGAGGTTTCTTGGCCCGGGAAGTGTGTCTGTCCTCCAAGAAACTTCCCCCAGCTGGCTCTTCTCAGCCGATTCTGCACGTCCATGGGAGGCGGTGCTGGCTGCCCACCCGGCCCTGCAGTTTGGACCATGTACACACCCAGGGGAGAGTGAGGGCTCTGTCCCCAAAACACCGGAGGAAACAGGGAACTCGGCTCGTCTTGAATTTCTATTCTTGGCTATGTAAATTGAACATAAAACACCTCTCTCTTCCCGCCTTCTGTTCCAGCCACACTGGACCACACGCTGTTCTCTGGCTGACCTAAGCCTTTCATGGCTTTGAACTTGCCTCTGCCTTTGCCTGGAATGTCCTTCTGCATCTCACCCTTAAGACCTGACCCAGATGTCACTTCCTGTGTGAGATCTCCTCTTATACACCTAGTCCTGTCTTCCTGGGTGCTTCCATGGAGCGGCTGTATTAGAGCCAGGGGCTCCACCTTTAACACGCACTCAGAGACCACCTTGCTACTACTTAGCATGGCCAACACGGCCCGAGTCCTGGTTCAGAATTTATAACCAACTCCCAGATGATGATGAGGCTTCTGGTCCGTGGACCACCCTCTGAGCTGCAAAGATCTAAAACGTTTATCTCATTCTCTCACTTGAATTTTCAGGCCAAACGCTCTGATGTGCTACACATGCATCTTAAAAAAAAAAAAAAATACAATTTAATCTCTACTTTGAACTCCCATTTGGCTAGTAGCAAAAAACATGCTGGTCAGTTTCTGATAAACTTGCTCATTTCAGGCTAAAAAATTCAGTTAATTCTGAAATTTTCCTTTCTGCCCACCCCACCTCCGCTTTCTCCCTAGGGTTTCATCTCTCCACTCCCATCCTTCCAGACATAACCCTGGAGAGAGGGCAGGTCCTGGACACCTTCTCCGGACCCCCACCAGCATATCACCGACCTGCTTCATCCCCACCTCCCCTCTCCCTGTCTTCCCCATTCTCCTCTCCCCACCACCCATAGAATCTTCTTTGCTTTTTGCTTTTTGGCTAGTTAATATATGCACATGGAAAAAAATAAGTCAATAGTACAAAAGAGCATTCATGTATTTATGCAATTTATTTAATCCTCTATTTCTTAGGACATAATCAATTGAATCTCTACCACGACGGATGACAAAACCAGTTGGCTTCCATTTCTCCCAACTCTAATCTCTGCTCCACTCAGTTTGAGTTGATTATTGCTGCTATTACTTCTAGTTCTCTGTTTCTCCTTAGGGACATTGGGAGTGTTTGTATGAGACAGATCTTCTTTGTCCAAGACAGTCGAGCACTTTGCAGTTTGCTTATTGTCTTTGATCCCAACACACTAAATGACATCAACACTGCTCAAGCTCCAAGACCACCAAAGATGCAGACGCCACCCCTGGCTAAAATCCTCTCTCTGGTGGATACTTGTACAGTTTCAAATTTATTTATATCTCTGGTAGCTGGGCTATCACTTTAAATACATCATCATTCCCTTCCTATAAATAATAAGGAAATAAGGATAGTTAATGAGTTCTTACTTTCATTGGCTTCTACAGTTTCTATATTATTGTGGTCTATAACATTTACGTTTTGTTTTGTAACCATAATCCCAATAGTTGTGTTAACTTTTGTCCCAAACGTATTCAGTGCTTACTATTGGTGCTTTTGCTTCTGTTTCTCAACTCATTTGTTTACCGAACTTGGTCTTTTAGGATTAATACTTTCTTCAAGATAGCTGAGTTTTTGTAGTTTTGAAAATAAGTGCAAGTTTTATATTTAGACCACAGTTTGGGTTGATATAAAGTTCTTGGGTCATGTTTTCTTTCTCTAAGGACATCATGGTAATGCGTGAGGTACAAGATTGTTTCATGGATTCTTTTTTTTTTTTTGAGACAAAGTCTCACTCTGTTGCCTGGGCTAGAGTGCTGTGGCGTCAGCCTAGCTCACAGCAACCTCAAACTCCTGAGCTTAAGTGATGCTCCTGCCCCAGCCTCCCGAGTAGCTGGGACTACAGGCTTGCACCACCATGCCTGGCTAATTTTTTCTATATATATATTTTTTAGTTGGCCAATTAATTTCTTTCTATTTTTAGTAGAGATGGGGTCTCACTCTTGCTCAGGCTGGTTTTGAACTCCTGACCTTGAGCGATCCACCTGCCTCGGCCTCCCAGAGTGCTAGGATTACAGACGGGAGCCACTGTGCCCTGCCCATTTCATGGATTCTAGCTTTGAATTTCAACTTTCTCTTGGGCCACCAAAGAATCTTTATCTCTGAAGTATGATAACATTAATAGGATATGTTCATGTGGGTTGGTTTGTTCATTCAGCAGTTATTCAATGAATGTATACTGGGGGCTCCTAGGTGCCAGCAATTACTTAAGCACTGGAGACATAGCAGTAAACAAACAAACAAACAAAAAAAGACAAAAATCCCTATCTTCATACCTCATGGAACATACGTTCTGATGAAGAACTAAGAAGGGGGAAAAACACATATATCCATTTTCTCAGAACATGATATGGATTTTCAATCTATAAATTCAAATTTTTTGGTTTAGGAGAGTTTTCTTAATTTATATATTTGAATGCCAATTATACATATGTTGGATTTCCTCTGTATTTGTTCCAATCTATTATTTCTTCTCTTGTCTTTTAGAATTCACTGTTACCCTCCATATTAATATGTTCATTTTTATGAAGTCTATCTTCCAGGTTCCTAGCTGAATTTCCATAGTGTTTTGCTCCTTTATTGGGTCTTTCACTTTTATGATGGCTTTATTTTTCTCTTTCATTTTTTTCCTTGAGCCCTGGCAGGTTATATTTCCCCTCTTTCCCTTGTCTTACATTTTTTTTCTTGTGTGCTCATAACTTTTCTTTGAGTTATTGTTTATAGGTGATTTTTTAATTGAGTATTGAATTCGTGAGAAAATCTTTAGTCTCAATTTTTATCTGTCTAAGACAAAATCTTTCTCAAGTGTTCACAAGAAGTCTTTTTCTGGCTAATTGGAGAGCTCTGAACAGTGGAGTTATGTGTGGTCTACGAGTGGTACGGTGGGGATAATTTGGCCTTTCCTACGACAAACACAGACAGCAGAGCCACTAACCTCTCACAGATTTTCCTTCATTCTGTCACTTTGTTTTGGTGTCTTACATCTATGCATTTTTTTCTTCATTCGGCACCCATCTTCCTGCCAGTCCCTGGTGTAATATGGGGTTCTGGAATGCTCCTCTCCTGCAGCCAAAACTTTGTGTGTATGTGTGTGTGTGTGTGTGTGTGTGTGTGTGTGTGTATGACATCTGTTAGTACTTAAGCATATTATCTTGCCACAGTAATATGTATTGACTTCGTTCATTCATTACACAATAATAACTTGACAGGGCTTCATCTCTGGTATTCTGAGCACAATTCTGGCATGGTAGATATTCATTAAGTGTTGAATGAACCAGTGAGTGAAAGAGCCTTCCACGTCATAATCAAAGAAAAAATGGGGATGTGGGATAGGAGGGGAAAACAAGGGAGTGCGGGCAGTAAACCAAGGCCAACTTCAGTTAACCTCACAGCCTTGCCCAGGGTGGGTGAACCTTCCCCTCTCAACCCAGGATTCTAGGGGGATGCTCTGCTGCTTCCAATGCCTGACCCTGTGGAAACTGCAAAAAAGCAACAACCCTGACTCTCTCTACCCCCACCCTAGGACTTATACCAGCCTCCAGCCTCAGGCTCCCCATTTGGTTTCAGGTGTTAGTTAAAGCTACTAGTCTGAGTAAGGGGCAGTGGGCATCATTCCCCAACTGGACTTGGCTGCTCAGGAGGCAAAAAGCATAGGGGTGCAGAGAGGGATTTGAGATAGACTATCTTGGTGCAAATCCCAGCTCTGGAACCTTCTGGCTGTGATCTTGGGCAAGTGACCTCACCACTCTGTGCTTCAGTTTCATGCTCTATGAAAGTGAGAAAAATAACAGTACTGTCTCCTAGGGTTGCATGAGGACTAAATGAGTTGATGCTTGCAATGTGATGGGATTTGAATGCCAATTATACACATGTTGTATAACATATGTTATACTCTCATGAGTACATGAATATGCCACATTGTGAGTTCTCAACACATAGCTGATAAATTCACTTCTTCCATTGCTTTCATTTGCCAGTATGTATTGAATACTCATGGAGTGGCAGATGGAGAAGGAGATTAACTGATAAATAAGACCTCATCCTGGCTCTTGGGTGTGTTGACCTGAGGAAATGGTCCTTCTAGATGCATTTTGAGACAGAGCTGTGAGAGCCCTGAGGAAGTGAGGGGGTGGGTGGGGAAAGGCTGGCAGGGAGGGCTCCCCAGAAGAGGTGGCACTTGAACCAAGTTTTGGAGGATAAGCAGGCATGAAGAGTAGCTCTAGAAGATGGCAGGGGCTTTGGGTGCAGTTCTAGTTGGACCAGGTTGCTCAGGGAATGGACAGAATGCTACATTTGAATGGATCTTTTAGTTAGATTATACATTTCAATTGAGAGGCTGAAGGGTAGAGGCATGGATGGAGGTTACATCGATAGGCGGAGCCCTCCCATATCATTACCCTTGGCACTGCCACGGAAGAAACAGTCCAGCAGAAAGGGGAGGTAAGGGCATCCCAGGAGAAGGAAAATACCTGGGCAAATACACAGAGGTATGAATGAGAAAGCATGGCATGTTCAGGGAACTCGCCATCCAGAATCTCTCAAGGATGCTCAGGGGGCCAGAGGAAGCAGAGAGGGGCCCTGGAGCCTGGCCAGGAACCTGGGCTTCAACAGGTGGGAGATGAACAGGCCACAGGAGCGCTCACATAGGGACTTCAAACATTTTCCGTCTCTGCCCACCCCCCTCGTCCTTCTGGGAACGCTGACCCATCTCATGTCCTGGCCTCTACTCTACTGCTAGCCACACCTGATAGCACCCAGAGACTGAGTGAGTCGTTGGTAGGTGCAGTGTCTCTAAGAGTATGGATCAAGACTGGCATCTGCACAGAAGTTGGGGCAGATAAGAGAAAGGCAATATAAGAAGCAGGAAGGGAGCAGGAGAGGGAGAGAGAAAGAAAGAGAAGATGCTATACGTCATGATCTAAGCTCTGTCTATAGATCTGACTCACTGCTTTCCTGTTAGTTCTGCAAGAAATTCTTTAAAATTAACCCGTCTTTACTTAAGCTGGCTCAAATGGCTTCTGTTTCTTCCAGGCAAATTGTGTGGTGACTTGATTTCTCTAAGTCCCAATTTCTGAGCCCACTAAATATATTGTTGGACAAGATGCTGCCTACTGCTTCTTTTGGCTTGTATACCACGCCTAGCGTGGCACCTTGCACACCATAGGTGTCTGGTAAATGTCTACTGATACCATGTTGAACGTGTATTCAATTTGTATTATGGCAGAGTAACGTGTTCACACCAAGTAATTGGTATTTCCTTCCAAACAGGGAAGGGGAACTTTGGTGGAATGTAACCCTGGGGTTAATAGAACTTGAATAGATTCCCAGGAAAATGATATGAAATATCACATTGATATGAAACAGGTCAGTTACCAAACTGTTTATAAGCACTTTGTGTAGCAGGAAGGCTGCCGAGAGAGAGTTCAGCCTTGAGGCTCTCTACCAAATACTTTTTGTGAAAAGAGACATATTTGGCAGAAATGAACAAGTCTAGGTCATGTGCTCTGGATCCTTTGCTTACCTTTTTTCCCTTTACCTGCCCCACGTCTCCATTTTAACTGGAGGAGGGAAAATCTAGTAAGATTGGTCTCCTGTCTATAAGATCGGTCTCCTGTCTGTGGTATGAGACTCGTGCACCTGAGTCTACCTAGATACCAACTGCGTGATGGCTGTGATCCACCCTCCCACCTGCAAGGATGAATCCAGACACTGTCTCATATAAATATTTTAGAAGCTATGGAAACTTCTTAGTGGTGGATTACATGGACTCGTTTAATTAAGATAGTCCTTCCTCAGGAAAGATAAACTTGTAGAGTCCAGTGACAAAATCTTTGTTACTCAAATTTCCCTGGGTTTCTCTGGTTTGTTAAGAACAAATTGGGTCACATTAACAGCCATAAACCTACATTTCAGCAGCCCACTCAGGCTTGAGCCATTTGAAAATACCTCTGTGCTGCTCTGGTGGGGGAGAGGGGACACGGGGTGGGCAGTGGGGGCAGCATTCCCAGAGGTAATTCACGCGAGCTCATAAACAAGTCTAGGGCACCTCTGGGCTATGTCCACTGAGTACCCTGGTCATGACTGCGGTATCCTGTTAAGTTCTTTAACAGTCAGCCATTGCTATAAAACAAACCACCCCAAACCTTACTGGTTGACAATGACAACCATCCGTTTAGCTTGTGCTTTTATTGGTTGGCTGTTTGGTCTGGGTTCAGCTGGGCTCCCACATGCATTGGTGGTCGGTTCTGGGTTGCGTATGGGACTTTACTGATCTTAGCCGGGCTCTCTCACATGCCTGGGCTGATCTGGCTCTGGGCCAGGTGGTCTCTCATCCTCCAGCAGGCTGGCTCAGGCTCCTGCACATGGTGGAGGCAATGTTCCAATGGAGAGAGTGGGAGAATGCAAGGCTTCCTGAGGCCCAGGCTCTGAAAAGGCACAACATGACTTCTGCCACATTCTACTGGCCAAAGCAAAGCATTGTCACAATGTCAATTCAGGCTGGCCGGGCGCGGCGGCTCACGCCTGTAATACTAGCTTTCTGGGAGGCCAAGGAGGGCGGATTGCTCAAGGTCTGGAGTTCAAAACCAGCCTGAGAAAGAGCGAGACCCCATCTCTACTATAAATAGAAAGAAATTAATTGGCCAACTAAAAAAAAATATGTAGAAAAAATTAGCTGGGCACGGTGGCACATGCCTGTAGTCCCAGCTACGTGGGAGGCTGAGGCAGGAGGATTGCTTGAGCCCTGGAGTTTGAGGTTGCTGTGAGCTAGGCTGACGCCATGGCACTCACTCAAGCCTGGACGACAAAGCAAGACTCTGTCTCAAAAAAAAAAAAAAAAAAAAAAAAAATTCAGGTTGAAGGTGGAGAAGTAGATTCTGTCTGTTTATTGGAGGAACTGCAGAGTCACATTGCAAGGGGCATGTGTGCTGGGAGGGGTATAATTGTGCCCGTTTTGGCAATCAATCTACCTCTTTTGAGATAGTGTTGTCAACACACCAAGCCCTTGAAATAGAGAAGCTGAGCAATGGAGTGTTGGTTCCTTAAATATTACTCAGCAGGAGGTTCCCCAAGGCATGGTTGTCTGGGCCCCAGAGTACCGCAAGGCTTATGAAATAGCCCTTCAAGTTGTAGCATAGAGTCCCTTCTGTCTTCCCAAACACCCTCCTATGTGTCCAGTGGACCAGGTTGGGGGTAGAGCTGAGTGACAATCTCATCACCCTTTTGTCAACTAAAGCTTTGTACGAGGCCAAACTTCTTTTCTTAGAATGAAAATTATCTCCCAAAAGGGCCTTTTTCACCTCCCAAGTGAACGGAATTCCACCATGGCCACTGCACTAGTGTGCCAGACATGTCCAGAGGTGGCTGCAGCCCACCTCACGTAGCCTTCCTTGTTTCTCTATATCTCACTGGGTCTTCCTCTATAAATTCTCACTTCCTGGATAGTAGAGAAAAAACAAACAACCCCTAATGATAGTCTGATAAACGCAGTTTAATGTGATAATGTAAACAGTCCATGTCTGCTGAGCATGGTGGCTCACATCTGTAATGCCAGCACTTTGGGAGGCCAAGATGGGAGGATTGCTTGAGGCCAGGAGTTCAAGACCAGCCTGAGCAACATAGCAAGACCCTCATCTCTACAAAAAATTAAAAAATTAGCCAGATGGCGGTGTGTGTCTGTAGTCCCAGCTACTGGGGAGGCTGAGGTGGGAGGATCACTTGAGCATAGGAGTTTGAGGTTGCAGTGAGCTACGATCAGGCCACTTGCACTCCAGCCTGGGCAAGAGAGTGAAACTCTGTCTCTATAAACAAACAAACAAATAAATAAACAAACAGACTCTCTGGCCTTCTTATGTAAAAATCCAGAGTTCTCCCTTCCTTCCTAGCATCTTTGCAAGATGCATCTTTGGGAGAGGTTATACCTACTTGTCTTGTGGTGGCATGTAAAGCTGGTGCTCAGAGTCACAGGGAGACTACCGCAGGGGCCTGCTCTGGACCTTCCCTTAAAAGCAGAATGCTGCGGGGCACTGGTCCCATCCCTGAGTGTTTCGCTGGAGTCTGCTGCTGACACCTGCAGCTTGTGTAACTCAGGCTCTGGGTGCTCCAGGATCCCTCTGCACCCCCGACCTTAATTTGGCCTTCACCAGTGCCCTCTCTGGATCTCCATCACATCCTCCTGCAGGCCCCCGACCTAGCCTCCACAATGGGGCTCAGAGCAGACGATTTGCTGTTCTGTGTCACACCCTCTCAGGCCACTTAGCCCAGCAAAGGTGTGGTGGACACTCTATGAACCCTGACTCATCCCACCTCAAGCCAGGGACAGTGGCAGTGGCTTCTGCTTCTCTGCCTCAGATGTTTCCATCAGGCCAGGCAAGTTCACACACACCAGGAGGTGAGCGGAGGCAAGCCCTCCCAGGAGTTACCTCAGCTAGCAGGGGATGAGAGTCACTGGGTGAACGCCTCAGCACCCACTTTGGACAGGACAATTCTGAGGCAGGTTTTACACAGCTCCTTGGAGGGTGCCCAGAGGACTCGAGCCCCAGTTCCTGTGGCAGTTGCCTGCCCGATAATCCACCTTTATTAGCTTCTCCTCCTTCCCTGTCTCGCTCTCCTCTTCCTGCCTTCCTGCTTCCTGGGTCCTCAGTAAACAACCTGTACGCAAGTCCTTGCCTTAGGTGCTGCCCCTGAGGGAACTCGAACCAGGACAGGCCCTGAGGAAGGCCTGTGGCTCACACAACTCGGCTTCCCTCTGAAGCCCCTGGTCCTCGGGAGCAGGGAGGGGCTCTGGCATCATGCCTATGCCACGGGGACGTTGTGGTCACAAGTAGGGAAGAGGCAGCATCTCAGATTCCCTGTCTCCCCCATCACCCCTTCCTTCTCCCAGAATCCTCTGGGAACTGGGGCTTTGGGCCTCTCAGTTCTTCTCTGTGTAGTCTCCTCCTCCATAGGCACAGGGTAGAACTCTGATCTAGTGGCCAGGGTTGCCTCTTGAGATATCATAGGGAAGAGATAAAGAAATGTGGAAGATTGCTTTCTCTTGGCCATGCTGGATACTCCCACTACTGTTTTGTTAAAGAACAAAAGGAAGTCAGCTCTGGGACCCCAGGCTCACCAGTGGCCTCTTAGCACCCTAATCTTGCACTGTCCCAATCTGGTAGCCACTAATCACCCATGGCTGCTGAGTACTTGCAATGGGACTAGTGGTCCTGAGGAACTGAATTTTAAGTTTATTTATTCATAATTAACTAAAATTATAATTTACACATTGATCCTTGATTCAGTTATCAGAAGCTTTTAAGGATATTTGGAATAACTTGGGTATGTAAATCTACTTTTTCAGTTAGAGGTTTTATAAAACCTAAATACAGATCAAGTATTTTGGATGAAAATGTAATGTACAAATTGAG
Organism: Mirza zaza; assembly: GCA_008750895.1. Taxonomy (NCBI): domain Eukaryota; kingdom Metazoa; phylum Chordata; class Mammalia; order Primates; family Cheirogaleidae; genus Mirza; species Mirza zaza. The sequence goes on from VSMD01120331.1 coordinate 57,081, forward strand.
ATGGACTGAAGCATGAAACACACAGGATTTCAGCCTTAGTGTGAAAGTAGAATGCAAAATATCTCATGAATAATTTCTTTATATTGATTGCATGTTGAAAGACAGTATTTTAGATATGAGTTAACAAAACATCTTACTAAAATTAATCTCACCTGTTCCCTTTTACCATTTTTAATGGAGGTACTAGAAAGTTTAAAATTGCACTGTGGCTTGAGTTGTATTTCTATTGGAGAATTCTAGACAATTCTAGACAATGCTCACCTGTTGCTTCCTGGATCATGAGTTCCTGGTCCGCAGCTGAAGCCTAAAAGAAAACAGTTTAAGGGTGGACTTTAATACATTAGTTTAATATATGCAAAATATTATCTCTGTTACAGATCTATCGCCTCTCTTCTGCCTTGAAGGATGAAGGATGAAGGGCTATTTCTCTCCTCTGGCTTCAGTATGGGGAAATTGATGAATGCAAAAATGTTTTCTGGTGTCTTGAATTAATCAATCAAACAATTGATCAATTCACTAGATGGAGAATATAAGTCATCAGAAATGGGTTTGGTTTTAAACAGGGCCTAGGGTCAGGGTTTCTGGAAGTCCAGATTGGACAACCCAAGCCCACCCCTGGTCCCAGATGATTGGTCATAGGATCCTCATCTGACCCAAGATGAGCCAATGAACTGCTTTCCTAGGAGACTAAAGTAGAAACTAAAGGATTCTACCAGCACCTGGTTGGCTGCTTTCCTGAACAGCAGAGCTCCAAACCCCAGGGATGGAAGCCATGGCCACCCTCTGTCAGGTGTCCAGGGTGTAGGAAAGGCCAGTCTATGATGAAAGAGAAGAAAGGAGCTCTCAGAAAAGACTTCCTGGGTTACTGGAAGCCCTTCAGGCTCTGGATTTGCCTCTTACTGATCTCTCCCTGCAGCTCTGACACTTGAGATTCTCTAGAAACCCCTGTGTCCTCAAAATATATGCCCCTGAGGGTGTTCCTGTTACCTGCAAAGGAGAGAAGCTTAACGTACAGAGCAGTGGCTCCAGTGGGGGGAAACTGAATGGGAGAGCTTTAATTTATTTAATTTATAGTGTTTAAAGCTCAAGGGGAAAGAACCAAAAGATATATATATATATATATATATATGTATGTATTTTTTTCCCCATAAAAGCAAGTGGCCTCCTTGTTCCAGGGTAGCTGACACAGTTCTCAGCACCACCCTACAGCTGCATTTTGGGTTCAACAGACTTCTGTGGCTGGCCTGGGAAGCAGATCACCATTTATAACATTGTTTCTAAGGGAGACGCATTCCAAGATCCAAATAATGAATTTAGTGAAGAATGTTTGGCTTCCAGGCTGGATGAGCTGGTCTGGCTGTACCTTGGGGCTTGGCCACCCATTAACCATTAGGCTCCCTTCCCCTTTGGCGTGGGGACGACTCTGCAGGGCTGGGGTAGGCAAGGGAGGGAGGAGAACTCCGATAAGAGGAAGGCAGCAGTTAGGGAACCCGCAGCCGGGCAGCTCAACAGCCTCCTGTGCACGGGAGCCCCCGGAGGTCCAGGGACGGAGAAGGGGGGGAGGTGAGAGATGGACAAAGACACTTGCCCTCCTTCACATTGCTGTCACGTCTGCCAGCCCGCCAAGTCCAAGGGGCCTGCTTATCCTCTGTCCAGCTCAAACCCTTTTGGGAATGAACTGGGGCGTTGGAAACAAATCGCACAATAGCTGCCTGGGGAATCCGGGGCGCTCGGGGTGGGCCCGGTGGGGCAGCGCGACTGTTCCCTGGGAGTGGCTGTCACAGCGCCCGCCCGGCTAGCGGAGGAGCCTGGGTCAAGTCTCCATCCCGCTTGGAGAGAGCTGCAGCAGTGGGGCCAGGGGGTCAGCTCATCCTCCCCACCCCCGCACTCTACCCGCCCCCACCCCCACCCCCAGCGCGGAAGAAACGCCGGCAGCGGGAGCCCTGACTCGCGGGCGGGGAAGGGGACGCGCAGCCACAGCATTGTCTGGGAGGGAGGGGAGAAGCTCCGCCCCCGAGAGGGGAGGGGAGGGGAGGGGAGGGGAGGCGGGCAGGGAGGGGGGAGAGGAGGGCAGGAAGAAAGGCGAAGGCTGAGGGGTGGAGAGAGAGATGGAGAGCGAGAGAAAAGGGGGGAGAGAGGACGATCGCACCCGGTAGGGGCGGATGAAGGCCTAGGGGAGGGAGGGAGGCCGCGGAAGGAGGGAGGCCGAGGAGGGGTGAAGGGGAGCGAGGAGGACCGGGCGCCCTATCCCCCATCGCGCGGCCGCTTGCCCAGCCTGGCTGCGTTTGAGCCGGGCCCGCGGATCGCTGGCCGAGGCGCAGCTGGAGCAGCCCCGGCCGCGGCGCCCCCACTTCCCAAGTCCACGGTTCCCGCGGCGCGCGCGATGCAGCTGGCCCCGGGTGCAGGCAAGGCGCGGGTGCGGGGCGTGGGGCGCCGGGGGCGAGGCACCGGCGCGGGATGCCGGGCGCAAGGTGCAGGGCACAAGGCTGTCCTCTCTCTCTCCCCTGTCCCTCCACCTCGCCGAAAGTTTTCCCACGATGGCCCCTGCTCGTCCTGGTCAGCCCCTCGGTCCTTGCCCGCCTCTGGTCTCCCCTGTACTCCCCCTGGGCGTGCAGACCCCCTCAGGGGCCGCGTAGGCGCGGAGCCCCAGCCCGCCCGCCTTCTGGCCGAAGAAAGTTGTGGCTCCGAGCTCGTCCTCCTTCTCCGACCTCTGGGGGGGTCCTTCCTTCTCTTCGAGGGTGGCGGCGGGAAGGCGCCCCACCCCATCCCGGGGGCTTCGGAGCTCTCTGGCGAGGTGGGGAGGGGCGGCAGGTGCATGGCTGGGCAGGCCGGGACAGTCCTAGAGGGTGTGCGACCCCAATCCGCCGCCTTCGCGCGGTGGACAGTTTCCCAGAGGCGGGTCCTAGTCCCCGGCGCGGGAAGGCAGCGCGCTCAGGGTTCCCTCTGCCTTCAGAAGGGCGCAGAATACGCTGGGGTTCTTGGGGCACTTCCCCTTTGCGGTCTCCTGTCTCCACCTCCGGAACTGGTGCCTGAGCAGAGGTCGCCTGGGACCTCTGCTTTGCATCCTCTCTTTGCAGGTGCCCTGGGTAGCTACCGCCACTTCTCATCTCCAGCGCTTGCTGTGCACTCAGCGCCAAGCTGGAGATTTCTGGGGACAAGAGAGTGGCGGTGGCCTGACAGGGAAAACGAGGGTTCTGTTTCACCTCTGGGGCGCCGTGTGAGTCCCGGACTGTCCACTGCAGGGGCTGAGCGCGAGGCTGCTCAACGCTGCACGCACTTTCCTCCCAGGTGTCTGCACCGGTGCCTAGAGCGTGTCCTCCCGGAGAGCAGAGGCTGTGTCTACGGCCGGCTGGGGTTATAGTAAGTATCTTGCGTGTAATGAATGAATCTATGAACGAACGAGCTGATAAGTAACAATTTGTCCTGGAGGGGGACTAGGTTCCTTGGTTCCTCCCGTTGATCCTGGCACAATGGGAGAAAAGAATTAGAAACAGTGATTCTTTTAAACATCCGGGAGACGGAGCCAGGGACCTTCTTTAGGAGTATCTGGGTGAGGAATCTGAGGTTGGACTTATCTTATTCAAAACACATTTACTTACTAGGAACTTTTTCTGCAATTAGTCTGAAGAATTAAGGAAACCTGTCATGGCTAAGATAAATTGGCTTGAGAAGACTTAATTTAAAAAACCTCAACAACTTGTATTCGAATGCAGTGTCCCCGGGATTAAGTGTGGCATCTATCTGGGTGGTGCCCATTTGGGACCAGGTGGGGCAGCAGCTGTGTGTTCTTTTCTGGAAAGCCAGCCTGATGCCTGGGAGCTGTGGCAGTCCATCCATCCGTCCTCAGTGGGACAGAAGAGAGCCTCAACTGATGGCTGAGCTTGGAGAGGGCGGGTAGTTTTGGAGACAGGGGTAGCTCTTGCCCTGGGAGAACATGGAGGCAGAATTAGCAGGATGCCTGGGCATCCGGGGTGTAGGCTGCTCCAGTCTGGGATTCCCAGTGCTGGGGAGGCTAGGAGGTGAGTCCTGCGCCTCCTTCAGCAGATGGGAGAGCAGAGGTGGAATATTGGGGAGGCATAGGAAAATCCTTGGGGTTCAGCCTAGACATATCCCAAGTGCTCCACTACCCTCATTCGGATGGAGGGCTGCTGAAATTCGGTTAGGATGATGAGGACCTTTTGAGGAGCCTGGCTGAGAGGAGGCCAAGGGATCTGACACCCCAGCCACGCCTTCCTCCAGGAGAAGGGGGGGGTGCCCTCTGCATCTGGCCAAGTGGCCTGCGCCTGCTGTATCTCCAGCCAGCATCATGCACACCTTCCTGAGGGTGGTCTCTGTCTGTCCCTGGGGCTCCACAGTCCACCTCTCTGCTTCTCTGCGTGGCTTCTGTTTGGAGGTTCAGGCCTTCTCCCCAGTTTGTGCTATCTTAGGAGTCACTCGGGGTGGTAGACAACCCTACGCCTTTTTCTCAGTCCCTCGCTCTTGGGTGTTCTGGGACGGCTCAGTCACCCACTGGCTTTGCTTTTACTTCTCGGTCTATTTCCTGGTGCTTGGGAGCCGGGCTCCGTGTCTGCGCTCTGTGCGTGAGCTGCTTAGGAATGGCCAGAGTCGCTGGAGGGGTGCCCGGGGCTGTGCATCTGCCGCCTCCGAGGGCTGGGCCGCCCGCTTGCCTGCCGGAAAGGCGACCCATCATCAAAGCACAAAAGAACCTTGGCCTGATTACTGCTTTCAGTCGTCTTTGGGATACTTTGGCAGGAAGTGTCCTCGCTGAGTGGGAGGTGGGGGCACAGAGGCAGGGCCAGGTCAGCAGAGAGGCCTAAGGAGAGGCCGGGAGGCGGGTGATCCCAAGAGCAGTCTCAGGACTTGCTTGAGTTTCCTCCGCTCCCGGGAGTGAGCAGCCTGGCAGGTCTCAGCAGGGTACTTGGAACGGAACAAGATGTCCAGTCTCTGTCTTCACCGTGTAGCTGCCGAGAGCTGCCACGGCTGGGTTTACACAGCCAGGGTAGCAGTCCCCTCCTGCCACTCTTCACAATATGGTTCGGTTGTTTGTCGCAATGACACACTGCCCTGTTTAAATACCTTCCTGACTCCCAGAAGAATTTTTAAAAAGTCCTGAAGGTGGGATGAGCTCCCACAGGCCTGGGATGAATGAAACTGCTGGTTTCATTTATGTGGCCTGCTCATGGGCTCCCATGGGGGACGTGGCCATGAGCGTGGGGGTCAGTGTGGGACAGGGGGCACTGGGAAGGAGGGCACAGTAAATGGAACATTCTCAGTCTTGGCTGGTTGGGCGGCCAGCAGGTCATTTTTTTTTTTTTTTTTTTATCATCTCTGGGATGGCAGACTTCAGATCCTGTAATCATAGGTTGATGTGGCTATTTGGGGTGACAGCTTGGGTCTGGCGAACTCCTGCCCAAGGCAGCTGTGGCTGCACCAGAGAAAGGAACCTCTCCCATAAGGGAGCCTGAAAGAGTATTTGACTAATTCCTGTGGGATGGGCAAAGTGACTTACAAGGGCTTTTCCTGTTCCTTCTATTGATAAAAATTGGTGGAGAGATATCTTGTGCTTTCTTTGGACAAGCCAACCCAAAGTGATTTGGCAAAGCAGGTTTCCTTCATCAGCGTGACACTTTACCCATACTTAGTGCTCAGTTAAGTGTTTGTGTGTGATGAACTGCTCATTTCTATAAGTGTAATGAAAAGAGTATTGGATTTGGACGTTTGAATTGCTTTCTACCATATTCTAGCTGCAGGGTACTGGGCAGTGTAATAGATGCCGTCAGCCTCCTGCCCATGCTCCCCTGGCTTCCACCAGTGACTGAAGGGAGGAGGTGTATCTATAGCCCCCTCACCTCTCTGTTGGGATAACCTTGGGGGACGTTCTCTGCTGTCCCTAAGAGTTCCCTAGCAGGCCTGAGTCCCAATCGCTCATGGCAGTAAGTCGTTCCCTTCATTGGCTGCCTTCCCTTCCCCATCTCACTTCCCCACTCCTCTTGCACTTGTACTTGAATCCTTGTCTCAGGGTCTAGTTCTGGAGGAGACCAACCTAAGACAGGCTTTTGTCTGTGGTGAGAAAGTCATTTAAAGTCTCAATTTCCCCAACTGTAGGATGGAAATTATAATAAGTATCTTACAGTAATATTGTGAAGATCAAATGAGCTGTCAGATGTGTTCAGGTGGTGGCCTGGCATATAGCAAGCGTTCAGGAAAGCATTTGTCTACATTTGTGCCCACCATGGGGCACTCATTGGTGAGCACTGGGGGGGCTGTGATGGAGTCGAGAGCGGAACTTGGTGGAACACGGAGAATTCAGTACTTTGGAGAGAGGCTGTCCTTAGGTGAGGAAACTGAGGTCACCCACTCACAGATTGCCTTCCTAGATTGTACCCAGTGATTCCTTGGTTGTGACCAATGTTTAACCAACTGGCTCTTGAAAGGGTGGGGTGGAGGGAGCCCTCCTTGGCAGTGTTTGCCAATTTCCGTGGTGTAAATATTCCCCCTACGGCTGATTTCAAGCTGCCACATGGTGTCACTGAGCACTGAGTTACCGAGTTGGGAAGAGGTGAGCGCCACCAGCCCTTAAGAGCCAGTAGGAGCCCGCTCTGGCACACGTCTAGCCGTGACTGAGCCAGCAGGGGACCCCAGTGATCTCAATTTCCAATTTTGTACCTGGGGGAGGGGAGGGTAAGAGTTGTACTAGGTGTCAAAAACTTGGCATATGTTCCAGCTCTGCCCTGAACAGGTTGAATCGCTGTGAGTGAGACACTTCTGGGCTACATTTAAAGAAGACTGAAATGTTTACACCGTGAGTCTTTCTGAGCCTCAGTTTCTCTATCTCTGTGGCAAGGGAGAAGAGGACTCCACAGGTCCCTTCTAGCCCTTGATCTCTTTAAGAAGAATCTGGTGCCTTGTCCTGTTTATACGAGAACAAAACCTTTAACTACAGAGAACCTTCCATGTGTCTACACTTGTGTTGCCCACCATGGGTCACCCAGCACTGGGGCATCCTAGAGTCTTTCTTGCTGGACAAGAAAGATAATGTTGGGGTCTTGCTATGTTGCCCAGGCTGACCTCAGACTCCTGGGCTCGAGGAGTCCTCCTGCCTCAGGCTCCTGAGTCTGAGGAGCTGGGACTACAAGGTGTTCAGTTTTAGTCTTAATGCTCTATTGAAAATCCTCCCGAGGGAGTCCTTGACTCAGCAATTCTACCCGTAGGAATTCTTAACCTAAGGATATAATTGGGCAAGTGCAGAAAAATAAGTGTATAGGGATGTCCCTTACTGCATTATTTATAATAATGACAACAACAGCAAAAAAATGGAGACTAAATGCCCAACAGTCATAAATTAGTTAATTATTGTGTATCTATACATTAGAATACCATGTGGCTTCAAAAATATAAGATGTAGATGTGTATCTATCGACATGGAAAAATATTATATATTTCTAAGAAGCAGGTTTAACAGTGTGATATTTTTGCAAAATGTATCACCCATTTATATTTGCATCTGGAAGGATATATGGGAAAATGTTCAAAGTGATTATCTCTGGGTGGTGGAATTGTGGGAGATTTTGATCTTTATCTTTTTTATATGTAATTACTTTTATTTTTATTTTTAATTGTGGTAAAATATCTATTGCATCAAATATATCATAAAATTTTACCCTTTTAGCCATTTTGAAGTGTACAATTTATTACCCATTTCCAGAACTTTCCCATCATTCCAAACAGAAACTCTGTGCCCATTAAACAATAACCCCTCATCCCCTCCCACCCCCAGCTCCTGGTAACCTCTGTTCTACTTATTGTCTGCACGAGTTTGATTACTCTAGGTACCCTGTATAAATGGAATTGTACAATATTTGTCATTTTGTGGATATTCATCTTTTTGCTTATCTGTATTTTCAAAATAAAACAAATAAGAAATGTTTATTTTACTTGTGTAATAGAAAGGAAAGGCAAGCCCTGGAAGAGAGTTGTGGTATTTGGCCTCTGGTGGCTCCACTTCAGGCTAGACCTCAGGGTCCTGGGCATCCTTCCTGCCCTGGGGCAGGTGTCGGGCTGTGGACCTCTGTGTCAGCCTGGCAGGACAAAGGCAGGCAGCCAGGGGTTGAGGAGCATGGCCCTGGTGGCCTGGGAGCCGACCACAGTGTGGCTTTTGCTAGTTGCCTGCTGCTTAGTCATCTCCCCCAGGGTTTGCCGTGTGTGCGGGCGGGTTTGGAAGGGTGGGCTCGTGGTTCTGCAGCGAGTGAGATTCCAAACCAGGTGGAGGCGGGGTTGTTGACACCAGCTGCCTTGAAGCTTGAGAGAGTCCCAGTTTTTCAATTTCAAGCATCCTTTGGGTGTTCCAAACCCTGCAGCTGTACTTGACCTGCTGAACACCCATCAGGTGGTCGTGGCCGTGGCCGTGTGTGTCGAACGCAGCTGCTGCTGTCCTGTGTGGCTGGGGCCATGGCACACGGCGTGGGGGCAGTGTGCGCACTTCAGTTTTCATGGGGAGGCTGCGGGACCCAGAACTGGGAAACTAGGTCGTTTGAGTCTACTCAGGGGTCGTGCGAGTGGGTCAGGTGACTTTTCTCTGGGACGCCTTGTTCTGCGGTAAATGCTTTAAGTCCCTTGTTAAGTGAGTTCTTGTAGGTCCAGGAGGGCTCTCAGGTGTACCTGGCTCTGCCCAGTGGGCAGCTGCCCTTTTAAGCGCCGGCAGTTGGGGAAGTGTAAAGATTTCACAGAGACGCCTTCGAAGGCCATTTTGAGGATCAGTTCTGTTTTTCATGGTGCTGACTTTCCTTCAGGGTTAGTCAGCTGGTCACAGGGCAGGGCAGGCTGGGGAGGCTGTGAATGTGGTATTGTGGCAAACTTCCCCTCAGCCTCCTGGAAATGTTCTGAAAACCCCCAGATGTGCCATCTTCCTGGCCCTGCACAGGCCCTGCCATCTGCTGGGGGAGGGTGGATTTCCCCACATGTGATATTGGGTGTAGACAAGTCAGGTGGACGCAAGATGCCCCCATGACGGCTGCCCCTTTCTTCGCTCTCCCCCTCACTGCCCCTCACATCCAAGGAACCTGCCCATCTCGGGGTGGAGGGGACCAGCCAGCCTGGCCTTTAGGCTTCCAATCCTGTCCCCAGTTCTCTGCACGCAGAGCTCAGGTCTCAGCCTATAGCACCAAAAAAGGAAGAAATGCTGGGGTTCCCTTTAGGAAGGGGATGTGAGCTCAGAGATGAGTCTCAGAGAGACCTTCGACTTGGAAACCACCCGGTAAACAGGAAGCGCGGCTATCAAAGAAACCTGCGCTGGTAGGAAGTGGGGAACCGGAGGCAGCCCCTCCTCACCTGCCAGGACCGCGGGCGTGTCTCTGTAAGGCCGAGAGGCCAGCCCGCACCCGGGTGAGTGGGAGCACCGAGTGACACAGGCCTCAGGCCCTGCCCGCCTGCGGGTGGCCTCCCTGTGGCCCCAGGTAGAACGGGAAACCACCCTCTAAAATAGCCCTCCATTTTGAGACATGCAGGTCAGGGGGTGCTTAGTCCTCTTTGCTTTATTGGGGCCAGTGTTTTCTCCACCAACTTCCCACTCTCCCCTCAGGCCAAACCTGTCACATGGAATTTCTCACTTGTCTGAATCTGAGCCCACGATGGGGCCTGTCTTGGCTGCGTCCCTCTGGCTGAAGGTCATACCTCGGCTTCAGGGAGGCACATGTGACCAGGCTCTTTCCTGCCCGTCAGTAGATATGGGGGTGAGCGCTCTAGGTCTCTGGTTTCTCTGAGCTAGAGTCTGAATTCTACACATACTTACCACACACACACACACACACCCATACACATGGACACACACACACCCATACACATGGACACACACATACCCATACATGGATACATGCCACACCTCCACACACACATATCCAAACACGTGAACACACACCCATACACACTGACACACACCACACCTCCACACATACACGTGGACACATATGCATACACACACACAGACACACACACCCATATACAAGGACACATGCCACACCTCCACATGGACACACATACTTACACACATATGAACACACACATCCAAACACATGAACACACACACCCCCATACACATGGACACACCCCCACACACTCATACACGTGTACCACACACACATCCATGCACATGGACACCCCCCCCACACACACACAGACGCATGGACACACACCCGCATACACATACACCACACGCACACTCACACCCATACCCATACATTCACACCCACTCACACGTACAGCTTTTTCTGCCTGGAGCTCTGACTTCCTCTGTACCTCTTCTTTTGTCCCCCTCCAACACCCTGGTTCTCTGATAAGAGCTGAGGGCCTTTGGGTTTCCTTCTAAACATCCATCCAGAAGGGCAACGCTTGCGGCCGCTGGAGGGACTTCCCTATAAACATGTGGCTGCTCCTCCGGCCTGCGAGGCTATTGTTTGGGCAGCCCCAGTGGTGGCCTTCCAGGTCACTCACCTGGCGACCTGCCCGCTGGCATGGCACGGAGGAGTCTCAAAACTTCTTCCTCGGATCTTTCGCTGCCGTGCCGGGGAATTCAGACCACTGTGCAAGGCCTGAGCAGGGAGGGCCGGGCTGGGGCCCCAGCCGGAGCAAGAAGAGTGGGGGCTTTGCAGGCCGACCTGCTTGGGGGGACCCCAGCTCTGCCCTGCTGCACCTCGGTCCCTTCTGTATGGGGTGGGCAGCAGGGGCGGCCTCTGGAAGGGCCTGTGCCTGTCACTCGTCAGGCATGGAGGCTTTTTCTGGGAGCAGGTTGGGGACAGTGTGTGGGGCCCGTGAGTGTGAGGGATAGGTCGTTGACTGGACAGAGGGTGACATGGGGTAAGAGTCAATGGCTCTGTGCACGCAGTGCCCAGGTCCTGCTCTGGGTCTCCCTCCCTGACCTCTGCAGGGTCTGCTTTTCCCACCACTTGTCCTCTGGGCTGGCCACTCACTCCCCTCCCTTCCCCAGGACGGGCGGGGCTGCCGTGGGCTGGGAACTGAAGCCAGCCTGCACCTGCCTGCCCTGCAGCCAGTCGTTCATGTCCAGCTCTCAGCCCGGGCACCAAGGAAGGGGCACTGGGCTTCATGTTGGCTGTGTGACCAGGGACAAGTCACCCAAGTCCTAGGAACTTCTGTTTCCTCATCTATAAAATGGTGAAAATAAAACCTTCCCTGGGAGTTCTTGGAGGGACAGAGATAAAGCATCTAGAGCCTGTTACCAGCAGCTCCAGCATCTGGGAGCTTGTTAGAAACGCACCTTCTCGGACCCTGCCCAGAATTACTGAATCGGATACTGGGGGCGGGGCCGGCACCCTGTATGTTAAGGAGCCTTCGGGAGTTCGGAGGCACACTCAAGTGGGAGAACCTCGCCTCTGGAGTAGAGCTGGGTCAGTTGCTTTGGGGCTGAAAGCTCTTTCCCCTCCCCACCCCGAGAACAGCTGTATAAGGGTGCTGTTTTGTAACTGAGCAGTCCTGGATTTGAGCCCCAGCTCGCCCCTTGCAAGCTGTGCGTCTTTGGGAAAGTTGCTCAGCTTCTTCGTGCCTCAGTTGCTTCATCTGCAAAATGGGGATAATAAAATGTCTTTCCTAATGGGGCTGTTGTGGGGATTAGAGTCGAAGCAGGTAAACAGCAAGCGCACAGTAGGCTCTCAGGTATGGTAGCCGTCTGTTATTCATGTTTGTTGTTTTATTACTATTAGCATGAAAGTCTCCCTGATTTGTTCTGTTACTAATTTACGGGGGAGACAAATGTCGAGGGCCCCCTGCAACTCGTCTTCTGCTAGTTCTCTTGAGCTAAGCCCCTTTCCTGCCCCCTAGGTGCTATTCCTTCTCTGGAAGGGCAAGGCAGCTTGTTCCCAAATACCATCATCTCTCTCTTCCCTGATGCTTAACACTTTAACTGCCATGTGAGTTGTATTTAACTTAAGCTAGTTTTGAGCCTGGGGCCTTGTGAAACATATAAAAGACTCAATTCTCCAAAATGAATTCAATAAGTATGTTGTGAGTCACAACTCAGTTGGCATGCAGTGTAAAAATTGATTCTAGTACCATGTGAGTTGCATATAACTCACGCACAGAAAACAATAAAAAATAACAAATTTTTCATTAAGTTAGAAAGGATTTTTTTTTTTTTTTTTGAGACAAAGTCTCTGTTACCTGGGCTAGAGTGCCATGGCATCAGCCCAGCTCACAGCAAGTTCCAATTCCTGGGCTCAAGCGATTCTCCTGCCTCAGCCTCCCAAGTAGCTGGGACTACAGGCATGCGCCACCATGCCTGGCTAATTTTTTCTATATATTACTTTTAGTTGACCAATTAATTTGTTTCTATTTTTAGTAGAGACGAGGGTCTTGCTCTTGCTCAGGCTGGTTTTGAACTCCCGACCTTGAGCAATCCGACTGCCTCAGCCTTCCAGAGTGCTAGGATTACAGGCGTGAGTCAAAAAAGGATTGTTTTGTTCATGGCCCCAGGGAAAAAAATTTTTTTCTAGTGTGGCAGTCCATGTGTTAAAACTCTTTGGGGATGGGGAGGGGAAAAACCTTTTCATTCAGAGTCAAAGGTGAAGCTGGGAAAGTGAGCACATTCACCCAGGACACTTGACCTCATTCTCCCTGAGGCAGTGTTTGGTGCTGGGTCCCTTCCTGAGCACAGTGGCTGGGAGAGCCCCAGGAGGCGGAGTGTGGTGGGAAAGGGGACGGAGGGGCACAGGTCCCAAAGGGGACATGGGCCTGGCTGGTAAGCAGTCCTTCTAATTCCTCCCGAAGCAGCCCGAATTTTGCAATGCCCAGGACAGCTTCAGGTTTAGGAAGCATCATGTGGAATCTCTTGTCATCTCTAGGTCTTGGCAGGGTCCCAGCCCGCAACTCAAGGCTCCTTCCTCGTGTGGCTCAATAGCACTGGGGTTTCCTGTTTGCCATCCAACGTCTTCCTGCCCTGCTACAAGGGAGTGAAGCGCAGAGATGGGGCTGAAGTGCAGGCAGAGGGCTCAGCACTGTCTCCTCCGGGGCCGCTTGGTTACACTACACATGCACTCAGGAGACCCGGCTGAGTCAGTCTTTAACACTATAGTATGAAGCACTGTGTCAGATAACTTTCATCTCCACCCCAGGCCCAGACTGTCCTCAGAGGGAGGGGCAGGGCTCAGAGAGGAGGTGGGGACAGGCCCCAAAAGGGGAAGCTGAGGTCCTCCAGCCAGCGTTTCCTTTGCATCTGGCCTGGGGCTGGCGCTGGCTTCCTGGTTTCTGTGACATGATGCACAAGCAGGGGCCCTTTGCGTCAGCTCTGTGCCTACATACGCGGATCTTTGGGAGGGGCTCTGCACTGTCCCCTTCCTTCTCAGAAATATTAGCAATGGGGAGAGGGCACTAAACACCCAACTACTCAGTTTGCTTTCAGAAAATTCTATTTCTTCCTTTCGTGAGAGGCCGCTTTGAAAGGTATTTGTCGGTGGCCTCAGTCTACACAGCTCTGTCCCTACCAGATTTCCAAGCAGTTCTCAGCCCTGGTTGTACACTGGCGTGGCAGGCTTTAAAAATGCACATGCCTGGGCACCTCCCAGCGGGTCCGATGTAGCTGGTCTGGGCTGAAGCCTGGACATCTCCCCAGCCCCTGACCTGCCTCTGCTCCGGAAGAGTCTGATCGGCACGCAGAGCCCACACCCCTGAAATGTCATGTGTCCCTAGACTCAGCTGCGCCTCCCCTCCACCTCCGTCCTTGCCCGGCCCTCTCACTGGTCAGGGGTGGCTCTGTGGGGTTTGCCACCCTGGGAATTCTCCGTGGAGAGCCCTTTGCTCCCTGCACCTGTCTCTCCCTTCTCCCAGGTGTAATTTCTCACAGCTGGGGCTGCCTGGACCCTATAAATCCACCTCTGCTCTCTCCTCCCCCATCCCTCCATGAACAGGGGTGGGGGTGGGGGTGGGGCTGGGGCAAGACAGTTCAGGGATTCTCACTAACGTTGATTCTTCACTGAGGCAAAAGAAAAAAATAAAAGAAAAAAGTAAAAAAAAAAAAGACAGTTCAGGGAAACGAAAAACAGAAAGCAGCCACCAGAGGGGAGTTCCTCATCTCTCTTGCTCTGGACTTCCATGCCAGGGTTGCCCGGCTCTCTGTTCCGCGTTCGCTGCCCTCCCTGAGGGGGCTTTCCAGTTGATAAGTAAGAGGAGAGATGCTGGGTCCCCAGGCGGGACAGAAACCGTAGGGATGAGCCAGCGTCTTGGGGATGCTCGGAGACCAGATTAGCAATTGTGCAATGTGTCCTCCAGGCTCCCCAACTGCGGCACATTTGGAGGAACCAAGAGCTGAGAAGAGGGGACTCCGCCACCTTTGGAGGGAGCTCTACTGCCTTCCCCACCTCCCAGCGTGTCTACGGGACCGGGTGTTCGCCCTCCTCGCAGGAAGCGGAGCCTGCGAATTCCAAGGGGTTGGACAGCCCTTCGTTTATTCCTGGGAAGGCTGGAGACACCTGTGAGGGGGGTCTATGGAAAGGAAGAGGAAAAGATCTTTTGTGCAGCTGCCGTGGGGCTTTGGCTGGGCCAGAGCTTGGGCGAGTCTGTGCTGTTCCTGCAGCCGATGCTCACGCAGTGCCAGGCCCGTCCTGGGTGGGCAGCTGTGGCCTCCCAGCTTGGGCATGGGGCTAGGGGAAGGTGACAGAGCGAGCAGTTGCTTCAGTGCCAAACATGGGGCAGGTGTCTTGGACACTGTGCCCACCCAAGTCCTCTCAATCTGTGCCGTGTGTTTTTGGGTGTTGACTGCCTCCTTATCCTGATAATCCCTCTTGCAGGGGAGTGCCTGGTGGGTCACCCCGTCCTCCCAGGGGTGGCTCTCTGCTGATGATTGACAGGGCTCCAGAGGCCCAGCCATGGTGCCCCCACACCCCAGAGCTCCCCCTGGGATCAGGCTGTGGCTGGACCCCAGCTGAACCCTTAGCTGCCCCCCCCCCAATCCTGCTTCCTTCACTCCCTTGCAGGTTTCTCCTGCAAACACTTCCTGAGTTAATCACGTACACAAGAATCCTCTCGGCTCTGCTTCTAGGAATCCCTGGACCCAAGGCAGCAGGTGAACGTCCTTGGGCTGAAGGCCAGGAGAGAGGAAGCTGCAGGCCCAGGAGGAGAAAGAAACACCAGGCAGATGATTTCTGTGTTTTGAGCAGGCTCCAGGGAACGTAATTTTCTAAAGTGGTTTTTCCTAAGAAGTAGTAATTTAGAATTCTTGAGGGGTTAAATAGCTGTGTCCATGGAGGGAGTTCAGTAGATTTAAATGTTTTAGACATCCAAAGAGCAGCTTCACATTAAAAATTATTTGTGTAAAATCCACTCTTTCTTATCCCTTTTCCCGGCAGTGCAAGCTAGGAGGTGTTTCAGTCTGGGCCTGGGCTGCTGGATGATGCGGGAAGCCCTCTCTCCTCCCTGCCTTGCTTTCCCTTCTACAAAGACACGGTGACCATCGGGCCATATTCCAAGGCATCGTGGGAAGTGATGCTTGTAAATAGTTCTTACAAGGCATTTTGGAGCCCAGGAGGGCCCCATAAGGTCTAGGGAAGGCAGAAGAGTTGCAACCGGACAGTGAAGTGAATCCCTCTCTCAAAGACTGCAGCTACTGGCAGGCACCCTGGGAGGAAGTGTCCAATTGAGTCCACATTCCAGCTCCATAACCCATCTTCCTCTGACCCTTCCTTGTGTGAGGAACAATGCTCTGTTTAAAAAATATCAGACTTAACTGTAAATTTCCGGCCCTTTGTTAGCGCTGCTCTTGTGTTTGTCTTAAAGTGTACGTGGATTTAGCTTGTTTTTTTTTCGGCTGGCCGAGAGTAGCTGGTGATGTGTGGCGATGGTTGGCAAGTTGGTGAAGAGAGGTGCAGATGTCCTTAAGGCAGACAGAGGAGGGGTTGGGGCCTAGAACCGCTTACCTGTAATCTCAGTTCAACAAAGTGGGGTCTATGGACGTATTTTCCTAATGCTCCTTCTCCAAGAAATGTAAAAGTAAGAAAAAAGGTGGGGAGAAGTCAGGCCAGAGACAAAGATGGGGCAACAGGAGCCCATAGGTCACATAAATAGCTGTAGCCTTGGTGAGACCACCCAACAGGTAGAGAGTGACCGAGTCCTGGAGATGTCCCACATTTGGGGCCATCAAACTACTTGATTTGTATAATATCCATCTGGTCAGTAAAAAGATAGTCACAAAGGAGGATTTTTTTAATATATCTATTAACTATTTGTATTTATTTTTCCATAAAATATTATACATGTCCTTTGCTCATTTTATTAAATGAGGGTAGGACATTTTTCTTATTGATTTATTAATATTAAAACCCTATAGAGATTAAGGACATTAGCCCTTTGTCATGTGTTGTAAATATTCTTCCCCAGTGTTTTATTGGGCTTTTGACTTTGTGTAGGGTATTTTTTTTCTAAACAGAAGTTTAAAATTTTTACAGATTGATATCAATATTTTAAAATTATGCCTCTGGATTTTGGATCTTGAATATGAGCATTTCCTTCAGCATTTTATTTCTTAATGTTTAATTTTTCTATTCAATTATGATTTCTTATGGTGGAAGGAGTAAGGTAAGGATTTAGTTTCCCAAGGTTCCCTTTACCAAAAGCCAACTAATTCTCTAGTGACTTTTTTTTTTTATTAATCTACTTTTCCCTGCTATTTAGAAATGGTGCTGACGTTCTGTCCCCAGATATATCTGGACCTGTTTCTCTGTACGCTGTATTGTTTCATTGATCTGCCCGTTTTTCTCTAGCACAAAATAGTTTTAATAACTGTAGAGAAGACACAAATTCTCTGAGAATTGGTATTTTCAGTAGATTTAGGAAGACATGGTATCAAAAGGGAATTATCTTAAGAGCAGGACAGATGCAAAACAAAATTACCAAATTATAGATTATGATGCAGGCAGTGAACAAAAGAGGATGTTGCAGAAAATTCAATGAATTAGAAGACGAGCCAGAGAATTCTGAAGAAAAATAAGGAGATGGAGAGATGATGAGTAAAAAGGATATGAGACTTGGAGGATAGCTGCAGGGTGGGTGGAGGGGTGGATGGATGGATGGATGGATGGATAGTGCTAGAGAGAGGAGAGAGAGACTGTAGAAGAACCAAGAATGGGAGGAAGAGGAGCAATAATGAAAGAAGGAATAGAATGACATTTCTCCCGGTTTAAGAAAGACTCCCGTGCTCAGGGGGAGAAGGGCTGGTGATGGTGGGCACTGGTCATCTGATTTCTACTCCAGCCGGACTGTGCAAGTGGCTCTGGTTGAGGTCCCTGGGGACCTTTGTGTGGTTTAAATCTGAGGCTGCTCTGATTCTCCCATCCTTGGGCTCTTGCCCCCAGCTCCTGGCTATGCTGACCGTGGCCTCCTTCTCAAAGCACACTGTTCTCTGGGCTTCCAGAGTATCCTGCCTCCTGTGTCCCCTCCCCCTCCTCCAGGGACCCCTTCCTCTGCCCACACTGATGGCCTGCATTTGTAAGGCCCCTGTCCTCTTTGCCCTCCCTGTTCTCCTTGGATGACCTCACGTGCCAGGACCCACCCTCCTGCACCCCAGACCTGGCTGTGCTTCTCGTTATCTGCACCAGAGGGTTCCACTGGCCCGTGTCAGACTCAGCCCGTGTCCCTCAAGTGCATGAGTATGAACATGGCACCTCCACCTGGCTGCCCACCCCCAGCAGCCAGTGCCTCTGCCCGCACCCCACCCCTAGTCTAGCGGCGCTCCTTTTCCCAGGCTTTTTATTGATACATCACAACTTTTTCCTCTACCTCCTTAAAATCTTCAGATTCTCTCACTTCATCCCCCTTCCCTAGCTCAGGCCTCTCACCTGGTCACCTGCTGGATCCTTTCTCCACAAAGCAGGGAGCCAGGTGGGGCGATCTTTCCAGAGTGTACATCGGATCACATCCCTCCCGTCCTAATGCCCCTGGTTTCCTCTTGCCGCTATAAAACATTAGAGCAGACTTGGAGGTTTTAAAACAGCACAAATGTACACTCTTCCATTCTGAAGTCTGGAAGTCTTGAAGTCTTGAAGTCAGTTTCTCTGAGCCCAAACCAAGGTGTGGGCAGAGCCACGCTCCGTCCAGAGGCTCTGGGGGGAATCCGTGTCCTTTCTCAGTGTGGGAAGCTACATTCCTGGGCTCGTGGCCCCTTCCTGCGTCTTTATCCACAGTGGAGCAGCTTCACACCTCTCTCTCTGCTGAGGTTGCCCTGTCGCCTTCTCTCTAGGACACTTCTGATGACATTTAGGGCCCACCAGATAATCCAGGATTGTGTCCCCATTTGAAGATCCTTCATTTAATCGCATCTGCAAAGTCCCTGTTACTGCCTAGGGTCACAGTCACAGATTTCAGGGATTGGGACCTGGATACGGTATTTGTCCTGCCACACCCGCCAGGGCGTGTCCTTGCCTGCCAGATGAAGTCCAAACTTCTCAACATGTCGAGGTCCTGTGTGTGCCACCCCATCTTGCACCATTCTGTGATGCATACTCCTTCTTTCTGCCTGGACCTCTCCACCCTCACCTTGCCAACACCATCTTATCACGGAGGTCTCAGTTTGGAGGTCACTTCCTCCAGAATGCCCCCAGGACCCGCCCCAATCCAGATTAGGTGACCTTCCTGTGTGTTACCATAGCACCTACCCTCCCTGGATAGAACCCTCTGTCCCCCTCCTCCCCAACCACGTAGCCCTGAGGACGGGGTCGTGCCTGGTTACTTTGCTGTCGAAACACCATCAGGAAGCATCATAAATGTTTCCTGAATGGGTACATTTACACATGCAGAGAAGAGGTACATTTTAAAAAAAAAATACTCAAGAGTTATGTGTCATTGTCACTTAAAAAAAGAAATCTATTCTCACTAATCTGACTTTCCTTTTTTCTTTTTTGTGCAGTACACATGTACTCTGGTTTGTGTGATTATTTTTCCTTTTTGGAAAAATAAAAAAATTAAATTTAAAATTTAGAGAGATCAGCTGTGTTCTTAGGGTGCCACCTTTGGGTGTGTGGGTGGAGTCTGCATCTTCTGAGTGGAACTCACTCTGCTCCCCTCCCCCCACCCATGGCCCTTCCTTAGGATGTCTTTGTATTAATATTAGTTTCCTGTGTGGTTGCCATAGCAAATTGCCAACACTTGGTGGCTTGCAATAACACAGACTTCTTACCTTACAGCTCTGTAGGTTAAAGGTCTGCCACAGGTCTCACCAGGTCACTAATAGCAGGTACCAGCAGGGCTGTGTTCTTTTCTGGAGGCTCTGGAGGAGGGTCCATTTCCAGCTTCTAGAGGCTTGTTCCTTGGGTCATGGATCCTTCTTCCAGCTTCAAAGCCAGCAACAGCAGGTCCAATCCAATAACCCTAACTCTTCTGCTTTTCTCTTCCACTTAAAAAAAAACTGTGGTAAAATACACATAAAATTTATCATCATAACCATTTTTTTAAGTGTACAGTTCAGTGGCATTAAGTACATTTACATTGTTGTGCAGCTATCACCTTGCTCCAACTCAAGAACTCTTTCATGCTGCAAACTCTGTATTCATGAACACTAACTCTCCATCTCCCCTTCCTCCTTTCCCCTGGCAACCACCAGTCTACTTCCTGTCTCTGATTCTGACTACTCTAGATACCTCATAAAAGTGGAATCAGTGTCTTTTGTGTCTAGCTAATTTTACTTAGCATAATGTGCTCATCATTCATGCATGTTGTAGCAGTGGCCCAGTGGCCTGATCATAGCTCACTGTAACATCAAATTCCTGGGCTCAGGTGATCCTCCAGCCTCAGCCTCCTAAGTAGCTGGAACTATAGGTGCCTGCCACCACACGCAGCTGATTTTTAATTTTTTCATAGACACGGGGTCTTACTGTATTTCCCAGACTGGTCTTGAACTCCTGGCCTCAAACAATCGTACTGACTTGGCCTCCCAAAGCGCTGGGATTACAGGCATGAGCTACAGCATCCAGCTGTCATATGTCTTTATGTTTGAAATTTTTCATAATAAAATGTTTATGAAAAATTGCTGGTAATGCCATTAGCCAGATAGAGCCAGTCTTTCATTCATTTATGTATCTATCTATATATAAAATTGCCAGCGGTTCTTAACCAGAGGTGATCTTGGCCCCAGGGACACATAGCAATGCCTGGAGACATTTGATTGTCATAACTGGGGTGGTGCTGGTGGCATGTAGTGGATAGAACCCAGGGATGCCGCTAAATATCCTCCAAGGCACAGGACAGCCCCTACAACAAAGAATGACCCAGTTCCAAATGTTAATAGTACTGAGGTTGAAAAGCCCTGACATACATACACTCATCTCTCTGAATATACATATTCATATATAATTGTGTATATATGTTTATACATGTGCATATTGTACACTTGCATGTATTTTAAACAAAATTGAACTCATAGGTCTGTAACCTGCATTTTCATAATGTATTATTTTCCCAAATAATTAAGTTGCCTTTCACACTGTCGTATTTTAATGTGATTGTAGACATGTGTGCTGTGATTTATTGCACCCAGCTATATTTGGGCATTTTGGGGTGGTTTACCCATCTCAGTATTCCTCAGTAGAATCTGACAGATAAGTCTCTATTCTGTCTTGTGAAGGTCCCTTCAGAGAGGAGGACTCATCAGTTGTCCTTGAAATCAACTTGAGTGTCAGCATTCTCTGTGGCATTTGTTCTCAGACTGTAAAGCGTTGTCATCTTTCCTTTAGGGGTTTTCCCCAGAGGCTGTAGCAAGCAGAGGCAACAGCCAGCAGTGTGGCATCTCACTCATCCTAGGCCAGTGATAGAGCTGTGTGCAGCTGGGGGGAACAAAAGCCGTGTCATCCAATATGTGTCCTCCACTCCCATGCCCCATCCCACCCTCCCTGCTGCCCAAGTCCTGCTGAGTTTCCAAGAACACAACCTGACATTAACCTCTGTCTTCTCCTTTCAAATACAGGCCTCTCCTTCTGATGAAAAGAGAAAAGAAGAATGGACTACAGCCACCAAACTTCCCTGGTCCCCTGTGGACAAGATAAATACATTTCCAAGTAAGCTGCTTTGCTGCAGTGCTGTGTCCCCAGTGGCCAATCCTCTGTTGGGACACTGTGGGTGGATGGCAGCTGCTGGCAGAGGGGCCTCTGTATGTGAGAAGGAGCAGAGCAGCTGAACTTGGACTTCGAGAGAGCATCAGCAAGGCTGCCTGCCACCCTAGATAAGGACACGCACCCCAGAGCCTGGAGGTTGAAGTAAAGGGGGGCCAAGATGTGGGACCTTCTGGGGCTGGAGAGAAGTGGTGTCCTGGAAGGCTTCCAGGAGAGGAATTGGCTAGTGGGTGTTTGCTATGGTCTGAATGTTTGTGTCTTCTCCCAAATTCGTATGTTGAAACCTACCCCCAAGGTGCTGGCATTAAGAGGTGGGGCCTTTGGGGGATGATTAGATCTGAGTGCCCTTATATAAGAGGCCGAGGGCGCTTGTCTGCCCTTCCAACATGTGAGCATGCAGTGAGCAGGCGCTGTCTGTGAGGACAGGGCTCTCACCAGATACGGAATCTACCTTGATCTTGGACTTCCCATCCACCAGAGCCATGAGCAATGAATCTCTGTTGCTTATAAGCCACCCAGTCTGTGGTATCACCGCCTAAATGCACTAAGACACTGCTCACTGTCCTGTCTGGGTGTTCCCCAGGGCACTCCTGGCTGGGGTAATGTCTCCCTGGGCTGCTGTGGTTCTGGCTACAACCGGCACGGGTGCCCTCTGAATAGAAGGGGACAGTTTCGTTGCTTTCTATGCACTAAAGTCTCTTGAACTCAGCCTTTTTGCTAATGTGACAGGCTGTGCCAAAATGGACTTTTTCGAACTATAAGTTTGAGGATGTATTTTTATGTCCAGCGCAGGGATTTTACATACTGGATGCTCTCTATATCTTAATTAAGTGTTTAATCGATCTGAGACTAAAGTGCTCTAAGTCCGTAGACACACTCAGTCATACACAGACACCAGTTGTGTGAGATCCAGATCATTCTTATCTGTTTATTGAAAGATTTCCCCAGGGCCTTTCTACTGACCAGAAATTGTAAATCCTGGCTTCAGACCTGTGTGTTCAAAAGTACCAAATAACTTTTTGTTTTAGGTTACTTGGAATCGCATTTTTCACTAATTCATTTCAGCTGGCGTAGAATGATTCCAGTTTATCTAGGTTTAACTGGTCAGGAGTTTCTTAGACTTTCCAGCAGGTTTTGACTTCTGATGTGGTCCAAATACCTCTGCATTGCACGGCTGTGTTTAGGGGGACTGAACTCTGTCACCTCTTGCCTGAGAATAGGCAAAAGCACACAGCAGTCCCCTCCACCTCTCTCCCCATCATCGCTCATGGAGTGCAATAACACGCACTTTTAGGTAAAACTAGATTTGTGTATTCCACTGTTGCTGGGAGTTTGTAAGTCTTTAAACACATGATAAAATCGTGTCTATGAAGCATAAGTCAGTGAGGCCCAGCCCTGTTTGTTTTAATCTGCTAAAAAGCCTAGAATTTTCTGGGTCTCGAGAAGGCCTGCAGTTACCGTTCTCTCCTTGCTCAGCGAGGGAAGGGCCGTCAGGGGCAGGAGAAACCGTGCCTGTGGGCTTCGAAGTGTGTTTGTCTCTGTGAATCTGTAGCTTATTCACACCTGAGTATTAGCGGGTTTGCGGGGTGTTCTGGAGTTGCCCCTTGCCTTCAGGCTGCTCTGAGGTGGTGTTGAGTCTTGACCTTGATTCTGGGGAGCATGGTGATGGGAGGGCAGTGTGCCTGTGTGTGTGTGGGGGTACACGCATGTGGACAAAGCAGGGCGACTGAAGACCAGGTGAGAGGTGAGATAAAGAGGGAACAACTGCTTTCTCTGTGGCTTCAGCTGAAAATGTTACACCTCTTGTGTCTTTTTCCGCTAAGGAATGAACTTCTCTTGCATCTGAAGACCTACAATTTGTACTACGAAGGCCAGAATTTGCAGCTCCGGCACCGAGAGGTAAGGAGTCCGCAGGGAAGGCCTGTGAGTCTCCTGTCCTGGCCCCGTCTTTGTCAACGTGTGTCCTCGGTCTAAGGGTTCCTGAGGTCCCAAGAGGTCACAACCTCTGCTGCCACAGTGAGTGGCCTCTCGTTTAGGGTGTTCCTTCCAAAGAACTTCAAGAGTCCTTGGGGTTCTTTGGAAGAAGACCCCAGGCCCAGTTTTGTTCTAAAAAGGATGAGTTTTTCTGTTCCATTCCTGCGTGTGTGTGTGGCTGGGCTAACACAGCTTCAGAGATGAGATTTTTCAGAGAGAAGCTTTCCTGAAATCACTCTTTCAGAAGGCTCCCAAGCAGGCTTCCTCTTATTGGGCAATTTTGGAACCTTAACCCAGTCCTCTAGGTTTACACGTCTGGGCCCAGTTCACTGCAGGGACCTGGGCGAGTCACACAAGCTCTGAGTGGTTGGCTTTTCCCCACCACTGCAGCACGTTTTCTCTGCTGCCTTCCTGAAATGCCCTTTGTTAGCCATCTGACATTCCCCACCCCCAGCCTGAGTCTGAGCTTACTCATCCTGTATCCATTTCTGTAAAGCCTGTTATCAGATAGAAGATGAGTTATAAAGGAGTCTGATAGGGTAATTTATACGCAAGTGTTCTTGACTGATAAGAAGGTACATATGTCATACCCTTCGAAACACATTTTCAGGTCAGCAAACCAGGGTGATTTAATCCATAGAAACAGATAGCAGCTGATGGAATTTCAGCTACGAAGGCAGTCTGTTTGGGGACAGTATGTGGATGCAGTGGCCTTTTCTGTGTCTCTCAAACCACTTCACTTAGGCAAAGTCCTGTTTCGGGTTAAACTCTGTCCTACAATTGTGTAATGTTAAGTAATGATACCCACCTAGACCAGCTGGGAGTCCATATATATAGCTATGCATACATAAGGCCTTTCTTCCCCAAATCCCCAAATTCCCTGATGTTGTTCCATCCCTCTCCTACCTTCTTCTATGTCCCCTTCCCTCTTGAAGGCATGGCCCAGGTTAGTTGCTCATGGGCAGATGTCATTTTCACCTATGAGGCTTGTCCTGAAGATGTGGCCATGACCCAAGTCAGACACTTGTGGGCCCTCCCTATAAAACATGGGTTCAGAAAGGTTGTTCTGAGACTGGGGAAGGACGGCCTGACTCTTTTAGGCATTGTCCTCAGAGCTTCTGCTAATGAATGGCTGGGCCATGAGCAAGATTTTGGTTCTGAAATAGCTTTCCTGGGGTCTGTATAGAATAAATCCTCAAAGTGCTCCATGATTAAAGGGTGTCATGGTCATAAATGAGATCCACTTCTTTGGGACAGAACAGAAAAATGCCCTTGGATGGGTTTTACATTTAGCTTATTAGTCAGTAACCTTGGAGTATATAAACTGGCAACTCCTACAGGATTTATTCACCTCTTAAAGAGTTGTCATGTAGCACATTAGCTTATTATAGGCTCTGGGACATTCTGCTGTTAGGAAATATGATTAACACAGCCTCTCCCAGCTCACAATCACTTGATACTCTTTTTAAGGCAACAGTTCATTAGGCAGAGAATGAACCCGAGGAAATGTTGCTTTAAATCTCCTTCATCTAGGGCAGCAGTCTCCAGCCCAACCTTTTTGGCACCAGGGACTGTTTTCATGGAAGACAGTATTTCCATGGACTGGGGAAGGTGGGGATAGTTTCTGGATGATTCAAGCACGTAACATGTATTGTGTACTGTATTTCCATTAGTATTACGTTGTAATATATAATGAAATAATTATACAACTCACCATAGGTTGGGGAGCCCTGATCTAGCAGGTCACATTGCCAAACATATGTTTTAGCTAAAAACACCATTTCCCACAGTAGGGGAGGGGGAGTAGCTAACTCAAGCATTCAATTCTTGCTTCTGTTAGCAAAACTAGTCTCATTTATTTTAAGAGATGTATTCTGATGTTTTTAAAAGTCATTAGTACCTTTTTTTTTTGGCTCTTCCTTTTGCTCTCACTTTGCTGTGACAATGGACCCCATTGTCCCATCTGTGGCATATGTATCACGCTCTGTAAACCTATATCTTGCTCTTGCTCTATCATCCTATCTTTCCTCGATAACCTCATTTTTGTGCTTGCCTTTAAAAAAAAGTCATTAGTACCAAAGAAAAAAGAGTTTTATAATTTGTACATGTATGTTTGAATTTCACAGCAACTTTCGTGCTGACCTGTGAGGTCAGCCTCCTGGTCTGGGGTAGTTTGCAGCAGAGAGTGTCTCGGAGCTGGAGTGTGGACGGGGCCGCTGCCCCCATCCTGTGAATTCAATCTGAGTACACCCAGCAAGGACACATGAAGGATGCTGCCATTTGTCCCCCAGCGTGGTGCTGGCTCCTGTAGGACTTTTCTGGGCTCACTGTGCGATTGCTCTGTGGGCAGGAAGAAGACGAGTTCATCGTGGAGGGACTGCTGAACATCTCCTGGGGCCTGCGCCGGCCCATTCGTCTGCAGATGCAGGATGACAACGAGCGCATCCGCCCGCCTCCGTCCTCTTCCTCCTGGCACTCTGGCTGCAACTTGGGGGCCCAGGGGTGAGTGAGGCAAGATGGGGCTTGGAGATGGGCGTGCCTGGGGACTCTTTGCGTTCTCGGCAGGTCAAGGCCACCTTGTCCCAGCCAGCCTTCATCCTGGCTCCTGTCCCACCACTTCCACTGCCTCATCTCCGCTTTGGGCTTGGGATGAGGAGAGAGGGGCAGACATTGATGTGATGGGGCCTCTGTCCTGTCACCACAATCACTGAGTGAGGTCGTGGGGAGGAGAGGAGCTGCTGAGTCAGAGGGGGAGCCCCATGCCAAGGCCGGGGTGATAGCGTGCTCTCCCTCGTGGAGAATTCTGGAGTCTCTGAGCAGTGTTGCTAGTGGCTGGCGAGGCCCACCCTGCAGATTTCTGACTGGATGCCCAGGGCCCCTGCATCCTCCCCGCTGAGCTTGCTTCTTATAGAAGGGCCCCGCTCCAGAGCCATTTAGGACTCGAGCCTTCTGACCAAGGCACTCTGAGTCTCGGGGAACCTGCAAGGGGAGAAGGACTGTCAGACCTGTCTGAGCCAGCCGGTGAGGCCAGCCAGGATGCTGCTCCCTTCAGACCACACCTGGAGCGAGTGGCCGGGTGATGGCCAGCAGTCTGGGAAGCCCCATCCTCTGGCTCCCCACTGGAAGGTCTGTGAACCTAGCCTGTTCCTCCCCATCCTCCACGAGTAGCCCTTGGGCACACCCTTTTATTATCTTTCTGGGTCTTCAGTTTTCGGGATCAAGTGACTAGCCTCGTCCCATCCTGGAACTTGCTGACGCTGATGGCCTTCAGGCCAGAGCCTGGGTGGAGCGTGCTGGCCTCCCAGCCAAAACCACAGTGATGTTATTTCTGGTTTAAATGAGAACCAAGCCCTCTCTCTTGGCCACATTGAACATTTTGTTCAACTCCACAACCAAATCTATCTTTCTGTACAATTGAGAGAAGCCTACAATGTGGCCGAACCCTGGAGCTGATCTGGTTTCTTTCCAAGGGAATTTAAGGAGGAAAGGTGTTGCCCATCCCATTGGGCACTGGGACGTCTGGTCAAGGTTCTTTGGTTTCATCTAACTTTGCTGGAGTCACGCTCTGCTTTGATTTGGCACCATCCCTGTATTGGATTTCCAATGGGCCAAACCCTTTTCACAGCCCAGCCCTGAGCCCCAGACCATTCCATTCCATTCCTATTACATTCCATCCAGAGAGGCTCTGACCAGATCCATTCCATAGCTCAGAAATCTATGAGTTCTATCACAATAGGAAGTTCTTTAAGATTTCCAATTGTAGTTGTCTTTTCTGAAAACTGCCATCCCTGGAACATGAAGCCTGTTTCTACTGGGTCCCAGGGAGACCATCCTCTTCTCACCAGGGGATGGTCCTAACTGGTCAAATATGATTCAACTTTACTACCGAATCCTCTGTTGATTTTTGGATGTTTCTCTCTATGCTACTCCCATAGTTCCTTTTCACCTTGAGAAGTTATTGGCCAGTTATCACAGCAAACCCAAGCCTTAGCTTGGACTGTCTACTTGTGGCTCTTTCTCCAGCTTAGTGGAGGTCTCTGTAACCCTGAGAACACTGTCATCGGTGCCCCTTCCAAAGCCGCCCCGACCCTTGTAACCATCAAATATTACCTTTCATTCCCTTCAGATGGCAGAAGCAATGTATGAGTTATTCCTCCAACAGAGATGGATCTGAACTGGAATCCTGTCCTACGAAACAAACAGCCATTATTAGGGTTTTCCAGATAGCCCATATGTGCTTAGAAACTCAGTGCGGCAACACATGGGTTTTGTTCTTTGGTGTTCTTCATCCTGGGCTTGATGAATTGGGTGCTTGTGTTGCTGCAGATGCTGGGAAAGAACCTCTCTCTCCAGAACTGCCCCCTCCCCAGCCGCCGCTCAGCCTGGGAGCTGGGCCAGCCTGGTGGGATGCTCAGGGCAGCCCACGTGCACCCTTCCTCGTCTGGTGGGTGCTGGTACCCAGCCCGGCACAAGCAAAGTGCTCCCCTTGCAGGAGTGGGGTGGGGTGGGTCGGGGTGGGAGTAGGGGCGTCTCCCTGCAGGGGCTAAACCAGTCTCCCATTTCTTTGTGTCTGCTCGCCTCCCCTCACAGCACCATCCTGAAGCCCCTCACCACGCCCAGCATTCAGATCTCAGAGGTGGATGCTCCGACCGAGAGTGACCAGACACTGAGTCCCACAGGTACATGCATCGGAGAAGGAGCTTCGGGTTAGGGGCCAACTGCGTGAAGACTGCCGTGATAACTGTTGTAAACAGATATTTATTTTTGAAAATATAAAATTTATATGGTTCAAGATTCTAGGCTGGGTGCAGGGGCTCACTTCTGCAATCTTAGCACTCTGGGAGGCTAAGGGAGGAGGATTGCTTGAGCTCAGGAGTTTGAAACCAGCCGGAGCAAAATCAAGACCCCATCTCTACTAAAAATAGACATATTATCTGGGCTTAGTGGTATGCACCTGTGGTCCCAGCTACTCAGGAGGCTGAGGCAGGAGGATTACTTGAGCCCGGGAGTTTGAGGTTGCAGTGATTGTGATAACACCACTGCACTCTACGGGGTGAGTAAGACTCTGTCTCAAAAAAAAAAAGGAGAAAAACTAAAGTTATTACAAAGAAAGAATTAAAATTTACCCACCTCATCTGCCCACATAGAAGCCAACCAAGAACATCCTCCCTGGGATATTCCACGCACATGTAAGCAAATGCACACCAACATACCTTTATGGTTGGATGTTAATTTCTTTTTTTCTCGTTTTTATTAATATGTAAGTGGTAACATTTTGCACATGGCTTTTTTCATTTATCAGTTTATCTCAGGGATTGTTCCATACAAATCTGTAAAGAATTTCCTCCTTCTTTACAGCACTGCATTATTCCATTCTACGGAAAAAGGATAATTTATGTAATCACATCCTACTGATAGACAGTTAAGTCATGCTCAGTCTCTGCTGTGACAAACAGGCTTGCAATAGGTAGCTTTATACACGTGTTATTTTGTGTATTTGTCAGTGTGTCTGTAGGATTCTTTTAAGTGGAATTTCTGGGTTCAAGGTTGTGTGTATTTGTAATTTTGATAGATATTATCAATTTGCAATATCTTTTTTTTAACATAACATAGATTAAAACTATTTTAATAAAACAGATTAACCTACTTGTGCTTCCCTATTTGGTTGATGTCAATATTTTCTATTTATACACACAAGGACAGAAATATGTCATATTATCATTTGTTTATATTTATGTGTCCTATTAAGCATTTTATTTCCAATTTGTTATTGTGGTAAAATACACATAACACAAAATTTACCTTCTTAACCATTCTTTAGTGTGCAGTGCAATGGTATTACATACATTCATCATGTTGTGCAACCATCACCACCGTCTGTCTCTAGAATCTTCTCGTCTTGTAAAACTGAAACTCTGTATCTGTTAGACAATGACTCCCCATTTTCCTTCCTCCCAGCCCCTGGCTACCACCATTCTCCTCTCTGTCTCTTATGATTTTGACTACTCTAAGGACCTCATATAAGTGGAATCATTTAGTATTTGTCTTTTGTGACTGGCATATTTCACTTGGCATAATGTCCAAAAGGTTCATCCATGTTGTAATGTGTCAGCATTGGTTTGCAGTATCTTGCAAGCCCTGATATTGTGCTTATCCTGTGACAGACACTGTTCTAAGTGCTTTATGTATATCAACTCACTTAAACCCTCACAGCAATCCCATGAGGCGGGTATTATCATCACCCCCATTTTACAGATGAAAAAACGAGGCATGGGGAGGTTAGTGATATAAGGCAATAGGGGAGCTGGGATTTGAACCCAGGTAATCTGGCTCAGAGTCTATGCTCTGAACCTTTTCACTGCGTAACTTCTCAATCAACTGTGCATTGTGTTTTTCCTCCAGCAGGATATACTATTTTTATAAAATCTATATATTTTGAGGCAGTGGGTGCTGTAGCGTTGACCACAAAGAGGGAATCATGTGCAGGCTGTCCAGGGTCCAGACAGACAGCTCGTTTTCCTCTTTCCTCTCAGACGCCAGGGGTCTGAAGCCCCTGCAGGAAGACACCCCGCAGCTGATGCGCACACGCAGTGATGTTGGCGTGCGTCGCCGGGGCAACGTGAGGACACCGAGCGATCAGCGGCGAATCAGACGCCACCGCTTCTCCATCAACGGCCATTACTACAACCATAAGGTAGAGTGGACAGGGGGTGGGAGAGGCGGACAAGTCCCCTTCCTGGGCAGTTGCCACCTCAGGGCTATAGCCACATGGTGCAAGGTGGGACCCCTGGGAAGCCAAGTGGTGCTGTTTAGGCTTTGCGGGGCAGGTGGGCTGCAAGCTCTGCTGGCTTCCTGGAGGATGAGGGGGCCTAGTCAGAGGTTCTGAGACCTCCCTGAATTCAGGGGGCCATATGAAGCAGCCCCTGCTGTAGCCTTGAAGACCCCACAAACACACCTCTTTAATCCTTCCCAGGTAAATCTAGGTGTTCCGTTCTTCCTGCACACTGTGCCTGCGGGAGGGTGCACTGTCCGACATCCCCCCGAGCTAAGGGCTGCCTCCGAAGTTGGGCTGCAGCCTTAGATCTGGGGGTGCCAGTGCACCACCCACCCCACCCCAAGTTAGCTGACACCTCCTTCCCCTCCTGCTGCTTGGTTTACATCCTACGCCCAGAGGCAAGTGTGTGGTGGGAGAGTAGTCAGAGACCTCACTGGGTAGAAGTCCCAGTGGAAGGGTCTTTGTGAGTGTTTTAACCTCACTTATGGAGTCTGGGCCCCCTCCCCAATCCTGCCATTTGGCGAGCTCAGACTTGAGCTGCCTGCAGGAGCAGGGACTGAATTAGGTGAACCCGAGGGCTGCGTTGTCTGTAACGCCTGCTGCTTGCCAGGCGGCCTAGGGGCTTTCCGGGAGTACATTTCAGCACCATTTTTGAGTGCCAATGTCACTGTGCCCTATACTGCATGTGGGTTTTAGTATTTTGTCCTTGTCCACCCTGAGCCAGACCCATCTATTGACAGACGTCGGTGTTCACGCCGGCCTATGGCTCCATCACCAACGTCCGCATCAACAGCACCATGACCACCCCGCAGGTCCTGAAGCTGCTGCTCAACAAATTCAAGGCAAGTCCCCTTCGCTGGCTGGCCCCAGATAGGGTCACGCATGTGCTTTGGGGACCTTTAGAGGGGCAGTGGGGGAGCTGTGGAGAGTGTATGGTTTAGGGGGCACCGGGCAGTGGGGTTGGGTTCTTTAGACTCTCACTGTTCAAGGAAGGTCCACAGCGCCAGCATCACCTGCGAGCTTGTTGGAAAGCCTGAGGGTGAGGCCAGGGCACCTGTTCCACGAGGCCTGCGGGGGATTCTGGTGCCTGCTGAAGTTTGAGGGGCATCAGCCCTCAGGCCCTTTATGGGCCTCTGTGGAAGGGCCCTGGGACCTGCTGACTGGTTTGGGGCTCAGTGCACAGATTGACTTCTAGGACACAGTTGGGGAACCGACTTTGAAAAATGATACTTAAATAGATATGCAAATTATGGTGCATGAATGCTTTTAAAGTCCTGTTGCTCTGTGTTTTCCAAAACATCCTTATAATTCTTTTGGAGACCAGGTAATCTTATTTTTACTGGAAGCCAGTGTAGCCTAGCGGCCTAAGAGCACAGTCTCTGGGTTTCGGTCCCCACCTGTCACCTGCTCGTTGAATGAATCGGACAAGTCACTTAACCTGCCTCTGCTTCTGCTTCTCCTTATTTGTAAAATGAGGACAATGGTGCCTTGTCACGGGGTTGTCATGAGTGTGGGCTCAGTTAGAACATGTGAAATGTCTAGAACTAGGCTTGGCACATTGCAATAAATTTTAGCTATTTTTATTTGTCACAGTCACGCATCGAACGACAACGTTCTGGTCAATGATGAACTGAATATACGATGGTGGTCCCATAAGATTATAATGCCATAATTTTACTATATCTTTTCTATGTCTAATATGTTTAAATACACAAATACTCGCCATTGTGTTACGATTGCCTGCAGTATTCAGTACAGCAACCTGCTGTGTAAGCTTGTAGCCTAGGAGCAGCAGGTTGTACCATCTGGGCTTATGTGAGTACACTCTAGGACGTTCGCACAACGAAATCACCTAACAGATTTCTCAGAACGTCTCCCCGTCGTTAAGTGACGCATGGCTGTATTATTGATAAAGTTATCCACCCGTCCCATCTCCTCATCACTTCCCAGAGCTGTTGATATATCGCTTTCCCTTCAAAAGAGCCTAAAATCTATTTAGCTTCACAGTGTTAAAGAAGAGGGAAAAGCTCAAAGTGAGGATGTTTATATATGTTCTTTCAACTAGTACCTTTTGCTCCTGATTCAGATTGAGAATTCGGCAGAGGAGTTTGCTTTGTACGTGGTCCATACCAGTGGTGGTAAGTCTGATGACCACAGTGTACTTTAAAACCCCCGATTAACTCAAAATAGCAGGTTAAAAAAAATACCTCTGCTTTGCTTGTTGTTTGGGTTTTGGAAACTTCCAAATGTTGTTTGCCTCCAAGGCTGATGGGCTTGCTGGATGAATCCACTGGGAATGCCATATATGGTCAGTAAACAAACTCTGAAACCTATCTGCCTATTAAAAAAGGAACTAGATTTTCTCAAGAGACAGATAAACCCAATTCCTCTGAAGGGTTTGAAGCACTGTAGTATTGTTGGTGGCAGAGGAGTGGGAGGAGGTTGTGTTTAACAACACCCGTTGAGTAGTCCATTTACAAATCAGTCTCCTAAGTTGCCTGTCCCTTTGGGCCCCTGAGTTGACCACTACTCAAGATGAGAAAGGCCTCTAGCCAAACTCAAGGCTGCTTCTGGTTGTGTTTGGTTCCAGAGAAACAGAAGCTAAAGACTACCGATTACCCCCTGATTGCCCGAATTCTCCAGGGCCCATGTGAGCAGGTCTCCAAAGTGTTCCTTATGGAGAAGGACCAGGTGGAGGAAGTCACCTATGACGTGAGTCCCCTTTTACTTGGGTGGTCTGCCCGCAGGAGGACGGGGATTTGGTGATGTTACCTGCAACTGGGGTATAGCATGACTTTTTGACCAATGACCGTGTCCCCTTTCACTGCCATTGTATTCGTGAAGGCAGGTTAAGGGTGTGCCCTGTGGGAGTTGTTGGAGGAATTCTCAGGCAGAAAGTGATTTCTATAGAAGGAATAAATTTCTCGAACCTTTCTAGGGTACTATAAGAGACCTGAGAAGTTTCTGTGGACACTCTCTTAGCAACATCGAGAAGTTAGCAGTGTATTGGTCAGCTTTTGCTGCAGTAACAAACATCCCCAAATCTTAGTAGCTTACAAATAGCAGACATTTACTTTTTTGCTTGTGATTCTGTAGGCTGGTAGCAGGGGCTCTGCTCTAGGCTGTGGGATAAGTTCAGTCTGCAATGTTTATCTCATTCAGAGGCTCAGACTCTAGGGCATACTCCTCCTCCTGTATATGCTCCTCCTGGGGGACCATGGAGCACAAGAAACCATGCCAAACCATGGAGTGATTTTGCAGCCTCCATTCAGACTGAGTGTATGTCATGTCCACACACATTACATTGGCCCAAGCAAGTCACATAGCTGAGTTCAATTTTCACGGGGTGGAGAAATACACTTCTCCTGTGGAGGAGGGTTGATAGAAGAAGTGGGGTGGATTGTGGTGGAGGAGAGGTAGCTGATTTTAAACTTTAACTCACCTGGGAGCCATTCATAGCCTCTCTGAAGCAAGTTCACATTTGGATGCCTGTTTGAGCCTTGAGACCCAACTCGTCCCTCTGCACCATGGTTTCTTAAATGCTCTTAGTGGAGAACAAAGAGGTTTGTTAAATATCAGGGGATCATTCTTTCTCTACGTTGATGTATCAAGAGAAAGTGCTTTTCTGTGTTTGACATCACCCCATCATGGACTGGATACGTGAGATGAAAAATGAGAAGCTAGGGGTTGGTGTCATGTACATGAAGCAATCTTCACTGCAGACTCTCTACCAGCTTTGAGAAGAATGAGGCTTGGTCCCCACTTTTAATGAAATCCTGAGTTAGTGGAAAAATAGATCTCCTAAGGCTTTGTGCCTTGCATGCGAGTGATGCCAAAAGGAACTGGAATAAGACTGGGAGGGGCATGTATCCCAGAACTTACTTTTTTCTCCCCAGGTGGCCCAGTATATAAAGTTTGAGATGCCTGTTCTTAAAAGCTTCATTCAGAAGCTCCAAGAGGAAGAAGATCGGGAAGTAAAGAAGCTGATGCGCAAGTGAGTGTGGCCTCCGGGGTGCTGGGTGGGCTTCCCCTGGGGCCTCAACCAGAGGGACCTCTCTGTTCAGGTGCCTCGCAGGGACTGTGCCAAGCTGCTGCGCGGGCCTGGGTCTCATGGAATTTCTTTGGGGGCTGCCTGCTGACAAATCTGGACCTCAGATGGGGACATGAAACTTAAGTGTGTTCATCTCTCTGCTTCTCGTGTCAGCTTCTCATTTCGATGTGGAATGTCAGAATGTCTTTTGTCCCCCCTTCTATGGAAGGACCCTGAAAAGAAGGTGTTGGTTTCAAATTTCTTTGGGGTCTAGGTTCAGAAATGGGGGAGGTGGCTTTGTTTTTGTTTCCAAAGTGTATGACCAGGCTCCCAGCAGGGCACAGATGCCCACTCCAGGGAGGGTCTTTGAGGGGCGTTTGATGAAGGGACTATTTACAGAGGCTTGGGCAGAGTCTGGGGTAACCTCAAGGGAAAGTGCAGCCCCAGGGCTAGCTAGTGTCACTCCCCTTGCCTACCTTTGGTTGAGGGCTAGGAGTGCTAACCAAGACCCAGAGGCTCTGGGATTCCAGGAAGGTTGTCTTAGTGGAACTAATCTGAGCTGCCTACCTCAAAAATCCTTTCTTCCCACCCTTCCTCCATTTTAAACATTGCTTTTCTGAAAATTTCATTTGGATTGAAAAATCCAGTAAAGCTTCTTTCTGGAGAGCAGGTGTCCTCAAACTATGGCCTGCGGGCCACATGTGGGTCTTTTTGCCCATTTGTTTTTTTTCTTCAAAATAAGATGTGTGCAGTGTGCATAGGAATTTGTTCATAGTTTTTTCTAAACTATAGTCCGATCCTCCAACGGTCTGAGGGACAGTGAGCTGGCTCCCTGTTTAAAAAGTTTGAGGACCCCTGCTGGAGAGGATTGCATGATTTCTTTGCCATGTTTAGTCATAGAATAGACTGCATCTCATAGATACAGTAGAATAAGTGATTGATTTTTGCCACTGGAGAATTAAGCCAGTGCTATATTTGCTGTATCAATGGTAATAACTAGAATGTTATCAGTTAACTTTTATTGAACACTTCCTATGCCCTAAAGTTTAACAATAGCTTTTGCTGTGCAGTGCAAAGCCCTGAGCATAAGGAATATGCCCATGTAGCCCTGAACGACAGTGCCCACTCCAGTAGCTGTGGTGCCATGACTCAGGGAAAACTTAGCTCACCCACCAGCCATGGACTTCCATGCCCAGTCATTGCTAAGCCATGGACCTCCATGCCCAGTCATTGCTAAGCCATGGACCTCCATGCCCAGTCATTGCTA
>VSMD01120333.1:0-11300 GCA_008750895.1 Mirza zaza
AAAAAAAAAAAAAAAAAAAAAAAAAAAAAAAAAAAAAAAAAGAGTAGATTACAGAATAACAAAAATGTCATGCCAGGTCGAATCATATGCTTGTGTAAGATAGTGAAACTCTTTGGTGTAGGCTGTGTGGGATGTTAGAAAAGGAGCCTAAACACTTTTCAATCTGAGAGAAATCAGAAAGGGAGAAGGGAATGTGGACGGGCATGACACCCGTCCAGGGTGGCAGCTATTTCTTGTAGGGGACAGAGGAGGGTGTGGTCTGAGGGTTCCACCTGGGATGGAGTGTGGTGACTGACGAGACTTTGGCAGAGAGCCAGTGTGAGCAGTGGCAGAGGATGGTGGGGACTAGGAGGAGGAGGAGCAGGACCCAGACATGGTAGAGGCCAAGCAGGTGGAGAGTTAAGGGAGTCAGGTGGTTCAGAGAAGGCAAAAGAGGTTTCTAACATGTCCTTTGGCTGAGAGCTGGCAGAGGCCAAGGACGGTGGAGGACTCCATGCAAGGAGGATAGGAGAGGTCACAGGTCAGACAGAGGGAAGGATGGGAGCGCAGACGGAAGAAAGCCTGGATATAAGGGATCTCCTCCCATTTGCCATTTTGGTGACAAAAGTTATCAAGATCTTGTAAGGTGTTGAAATTGAAAGTCCCATTTTTAGGCCCTTGTGACCCATTGTCTAATATGTACATCAGCCAGGCCGTGTTACAACAGAAAATGAGTCGCTTGGGTGGAATATCAGGATTGAGCCCCTGGGCTGAACGATTGGCTACAAGACAGCCCAGAGACGTGCTAGATTTCACTTTGGAGGATTGACTGCCTATGGTGTCCAAGTCCAATGAAGAAAGGACGAGATTGGGGAGCTGGCATCCCAGGTCACTGATCAGGCCTCGGAGAGAAGGCTATGAGCCCTGGAAGGACCGACTAGTGGATGGGGTGTCCTTGAGGCAGTCAGGGCCTTAGGGATGGAAAGACTGACTGAGGAGCTCCGGAGTCCCCAAGATATTCAGGTCCCTGGAATGGACACATTGGACTAGGACCACAAGGGCAGAGGGACTTACCCAGGGGAATTAACCGTCTGGTGTCCAGTGGAGTTCCCGGTCTGAGGTCAGGAAGAAATGAGAGGGGACAGGACAACCACGGGCCTGAGGCAGGCCGGCACGGCCAAGGCTCCCCTCCTGGGTTTCGGCACCAAATATAAAGTTTTTCGGCCTTGAAAGAAAGAGAGATAGAGAGTGGGGCCAACAAAGTGACTTTATTGTTTTAAGTGAGCTGAGGAATTTGGGGCGGAAGAGCTGGGGCACATGGCTCCCCTGCAGCAGCGGAGGCGGGCTAGGTGAGAAGGAAAGTGCTAGAAGGACGTAAGGGGCGTAGGTGGGTGGATGTATCTGGCACAGGGACAGGGAGAGGAGGATGTTCCTCCATGAAATAACAGGTGGGTGGAGTCGGGTGTGTGGGAGTGTGAGGTCACTGGGGTCATGCCGTGATGCAGCTGGAGCGCAGTTGGGGTTGGCCAGGCAGGGAAGGGGTGGAGGGAACGCTGGTTGCCAGGGCTAGAGAGCAGCAGAGGGGCTGGGCCTGAGGGGTGAAGCGCGGGCTCCAGTGCCCTTTGGCTGTGAGGACGCTCCTGTGGTCCTCTCTCAAGGACGCCCTAAAGGAGTTCAGTGTGTGGTATGTTTTCTCACAAAAAATTAGTTTCAACGTAACAATAGCGTGAGGAACAATATTTTTGTTTAAAGTTTGTTTTTTTTTTTTTTTTTTTGAGGCAGAGTCTGGCTCTGTTGCCCAGGAGTGAGTGCCGTGGCGTCAGCCTAGCTCACAGCAACCTCAGACTCCTGGGCTCAAGCGATCCTCCATTTTTAACCTCCAGAGTAGCCGGGACTATACGCATGCACCACCATGCCTGGCTTATTTTTTCTGTATAGTTTCAGTTGTTCAGCTAATTTCTTTCTATTTTTACTAGAGACGTGGTCTCGCTCTTGAGCTCCTGAACTCAAAGTATCCACTGAACTTGGCCTCCCAGAGTTACAGGCATGAGCCACCACACCCAGTCTGGAACAGTATTTTTGTTTGTTTAATAAGAGGGTAATATTTCTTATGACTTAAATTTTATAAATTTCCTGTATTAGATTTATAAGTAAATTACCACTGATCTCATAACTGCTTAAAACACAAAATTATATGCAGAAACTTATATTGAACTAAATGAAATTCAATAATGGATGCCATTTCAAAGGTTTTAATTTTATAAAGTTTTTACAAGCTACAAATCATAAGGATTTAATGTATTAGCTACATTATAATTTCGCTATCCTTATATACCTTTAAGATCTTAGATATATCATTCAGTTAATTAATAACTTTTGAAAGCCTCAAAAGTTTCTTAGTAAAAAATAGACACATAACACTTATAAATAATGATAATACCTATTCTTGTTATTTTTGAACGGGAATAGATTAAGGACAAAATAAATATCCTCCAGTTGTCCTCAGAGAATATATGTACATGTATATATGTATATGTACACAGACACATACACACAGTATGTTCAAAATTATACAATAGAAATAAATATGTATGTTTGTATATATTTATGTGTTTCCCCGAAAATAAGACAGGGTATTATATTTATTTTTCCTCAAGAAGACACCCTAGGGCTTATTTTTCAGGGGATGTGTTATTTTTTTTTTTAAGTACGGTACAACCATCTATATTTGTTCAAATGTAGTTAAGTCGTCTTCTTCTGGAACATCATCATCACTCTCCAAACCCTAGATTCCACCCTGAATGTCTTACGACTCTATTTCCTTTAGAACCGTTGGCCTCAATCTCTCATGTTGAACAATAGAGCTCTCATGGGGCAGATGAAAAGGGCTGCTCATTTTCTTTTACGCTCTGTGACGAAATGCATGGGTTGTGCCGATATGCTGCATAACCACGCCCTTCACTAGGACTTATTTTCGGGATAGGGCTTATATTGCGCACATGCTTAGAAATCCTGCTAGGGCTTATTTTATGGGTAGGTCTTATTTGGGGGGAAACGCGGTATGTGAATAGGTGTATATTCATCTATTCCAATTTTTAAATTCGTTAATGGAGAAAAAATAGTAAAACAATTCTTGTTTTTCTCTAGTTCTCTTTTTGTGTCTAGATAAACATAGTTCTTTTTATTAAAGATGATATTTAATACAAATATTATATATTTGTAATATAAATATAATGTTTTATGATATATAAAATAATATATTTTATAATATATGTAATATGAAGACATTTGATTTAAATAATTATATAAGGTATGATAATTAGAGAAGTAAAAATATGTATACAAGAAATTAGATATGATTTCCCTCTTATTTAAGAAATTAATAGTTTATCCACAGGACAAATTTAATATGATATATGTATTATTTAATATACTGATTAGTTAATTATTAAAGCTATAGGGAATTTTAATTATTACCAATTTTTATATTTATATATCTGTGTATGTCTAATTATATAAGTCCTTTCCTCCAAATTATTATATAAATAGTTATAAAGCAGAAACAAAATGAGGGACATTTTAATTTAAAATGACTGGGCTATTTTTTTTTTTGAGACAGAGTCTGGCTTTGTTGCCCAGGCTAGAGTGAGTGCCGTGGCATCAGCCTGGCTCACAGCAACCTCAAACTCCTGGGCTCAGCAATCCTGCTGCCTCAGCCTCCTAAGTAGCTGGGACTACAGGCATGCGCCACCATGCCCGGCTAATTTTTTGTATATATATATTTTAGTTGGTCAATTAGTTTCTTTCTATTTTTGGTAGAGACAGAGTCTCACTCAGGCTGGTTTCGAACTCCCGACCTTGAGCAATCCGCCCGCCTCGGCCTCCCAGAGTGCTAGGATTACAGGCGTGAGCCACTGAGCCCGGCCTGGGCTATTTTATGCTTATGTGCAAGTTTCTTTTTGTAATTCTTTTTGTAATTTTGGTTATTGCTTTTTACACTCTTCTATCAGTTTTTTGAAAAAATCTTGTTTCCTTTTCTTAATTTATTTTCAATTACAATTGTTATTTACAGTGCTTTTACAATGTTGCCTAAAATTATTTCTGACATTAGTTATGATTTATATCATGTCTTCTGTAACTACTATTTTTTGTTTTACCCTTCCAAAATTCAGAACAGTAACTTTGCTCTATGAAGTAAAGAAAAATAGGCATAAGTAGTTTTGTTAAAACTCTTCAGGTTTTCAATAATTCAAAACTGTTAGGAGAGCCACTGTCCTTCAACCTTGCTATTTAAAAAAAAAAAAAAAAAAAAAAATCTAAGGTTTACTTCCCTCTGTGCACAAAATAAAATGCTCCAAACCTGGCAAATCCAAAAGAGAGTTGATCTTAGGTTAATTATATCTTAGTGAAATGTATTAATAGAAGTATGTTTTAATAACTGTGTACTTTTCAAGTTAAAAGAAGCATGTTCCTATTTAAATATACATACTGAAATATAAACTATCATATTTTTCTCTAGGATTCTAGGCTCAACAATCTTTTTTTACTTCATGAAAATTCTGACCAAGTGCTCACTCAAGTATGTGGGAATCATTAGAGACCTCCTGCTCATTTTGGTATTTTGTTAGATCTA
The DNA here is from genome assembly GCA_008750895.1 of Mirza zaza. NCBI lineage: Eukaryota > Metazoa > Chordata > Mammalia > Primates > Cheirogaleidae > Mirza > Mirza zaza. Next base: position 4,613 of record VSMD01120333.1, read on the forward strand.
GTGGCCAAGCCATATCTACCTTGTTTGGGATCTATAATAGCAATAGAAAAATGTATGAAAAGTTCCATTGATTTAGTTCCAGAGTTCCCACTACACTTACTGTTTCCTATCCTCGACAGACTGTTTAATTGACAGTCACCTGACATCCTATGAAATATTACCGCGCTCCTCTTCAGAGGTCTCTACCCATTGCTGCCTCACTCTGAACCCAGCCACCCTTCGTTTTCACCTGAAGAAGAACCCAACAATTACTTACCAGCATTTTAGGAACTATTCACAACACTTTAACCCTTATAGACAAAATGACCATGATTTTAATGTGGTTTTATGTGGTTAATACTTTAAAAAAAACTAAAAATTATGAGATGAGTATACTATCAGGAACTTAAATCAGGCCTTGTAATATAAGCTACTCGCAGAAATAAAATAATTCCAGACAGTTACATTAATTGCCATCATCCAGATATATCAATTGCCAAACGATAAAGAAAGAAATATTTTTGGCCGGGCATGGTGGCTCATGCCTGTAATCCTAGCACTCTGGGAGGCTGAGGCGGGCAGATTGCTCGAGGTCAGGAGTTCAAAACTAGCCTGAGCAAGAGTGAGACCCCGTCTCTACTATAAATAGAAATTAATTGGCCAAGTAATACATATAGAAAAAATTAGCTGGGCATGGTGGCGCATGCCTGTAGTCCCAGCTACTTGGGAGGCTGAGGCAGCAGGATTGCTAGAGCCAAGGAGTTTGAGGTTGCTGTGAGCTAGGCTGATGCCACGGCACTCTAGCCCGGGCAACAGAGAGAGACTCTGTCTCAAAAAAAAAAAAAAAAAAAAAATATTTTTTATGGTGGTAGGTATGATTTTAGGTTAGTTCACGACTCTGAAATGCTTTAGAAACAAAAAGATGTCCTATTATAAGACGGTGGATTGAAAGCCCTAATATTTCTATTTGCCATGCTCCCTGGACAAGCAGCTGATTAGCAACATCACAGAAATGGCAGAGATCACTGATTTACATCCAGAAACCTGACTTTGTTTGGCCTTGGCCAAAAGGGGGCACTAAGAAAGAGAGAGGCAACCTCTAATATTTGGAAACTCACCTGGCACTGTTAGGATTTGGTGTTGCTATTGGTAGACCAGGTATTCATGGCAAGGTGATAATATATTTCTGCTGAATGTTAACAATTTCAGAGTACCAGCTTTAGAAGAGGCTGCACAGAGATCGTGGTGGATCAAGACAAAAAGAAGAACACTCTGCAATCATGTCTGTATGAACTAAAATAAAATCTTAAGCCCTCCAACTGTGATGGAATGGACGCCGTCTTGGCAAAGGGGACTGCGGAAAAACCTGAGGCTGAGACACTGACTACGAAAAGGTAGGTCAGACCTGCATGATGATGCACCTCTGTCTTTTTGGAGACATTATACTTTATAACATTGGGATGCCAAATCGTCGACAGACCTAAGGCTCTAGAAGGCAAAGCGTAACCACTTCGGTACAAGCATCGACTACAGTCTACAGCCACACATGAACCGAGCCTGGGCGGTCGATTTACATGACAAGTAAAGCTGCCTGTAAAGTAAAACAAGCTTTCAGCGCTTTCAGGCTTTCCTCATCACACAAGAGCAAAATGGATTCATCGTCAATGCACAGCACACACTATCGTGTGGACTATGAGTGCCGGCTGTGGGCAGGGTTTTGCAGCCGGTCAGCGTGGTACCGAAGTGGTTAAAACAAATTTATAGGCCTTCAATGAACATAAGAGATCACTTGAGTTTTGGTAAACATCCAGTGGCTTGTCTCTGATTAACAAATTACTTAAGTTAAAAAAAATTCCAAGCCTTAAGACAAAGCTTCATTCTTTAAGCTGTTACAAGTCAAAGAATCTTTAAGTGCGCCTACAACATATAAGAACACACTTTCTAAAGATGTCCTGCCTTTTCAGCCCCAAAACAAATACAGCCCCTCCACATATAGACTTAGGGCCTTATTTGAAATTCCTGTCTGCATGAACGTATATAACCAAACTGTAGCACAGTAGTCTGGGCACATATTCCCAGGACCTCCTCATGAGGCCATGTGCTCCCGGTGAGTCACACATGTGGAGATCAGAATAAACCTCATCAATTATTTCAAAGAGTTTGGGTTCTTTCCTTCTGACAAGATGGTGCTCACGCCTGGGGTTCAAAGAAGACTGAGGATTCCATGAAGGCCCAACATCGGCGCCAAGTAGCAGCATGGCCCCTGGAGCCACCTGGCTACGAGCTTTCCCTTGGGTGGAACGGGTGAGTCCTCCTGAGTCCCCAGAGCTCCCGATCTTGGTTGATGGTCCTGGTTTATTCTGAGCTGTGGATTCTTTTCGTAGGAAGTTGTTCTGAGGAATCTAATCTTGACTTAGCGGTGCACTCTAAAGGATCTTCTCCATTCATTGCCTCTTCCTTCCCAAACTGATCTGAATTAGCTTTTCTGGGCGTTCGTGAAATGAAAGAGGAAACTGAACTGTCCCGTTTGTAGATAAATGAGAGACCGAGTTCTCAGGAGCTGAGCTAGCGGGAGCAAGTTACAGCACCACAAAAGCAAGATCCAGAGAATACCGTCACGTAAAACTGTATTTAAAGTGTATGGACGTGGAAAACTATTCAATTATTATTTAAGAGTACAAAAGAACTGGCTGGGCACAGTGGCTCACGCCTGTAATCCTAGCACTCTGGGAGGCCGAGGGAGGTGGATTGTTTGAGCTCAGGGGTTTGAGACCAGCCTGAGCAAGAGCGAGACCCCGTCTCTACTAAAAATAGAAACAAATTACTCGAACAGCTAAAAATGTATGGAAAAAATTAGCCGGGCATGGTGGTTCATGCCTGTAGTTCTAACTACTCAGCAGGCTGAGGCAGGAGGATTGCTTGAGCCCAGGAGTTTGAGGTTGCTGTGAGCTAGGCTGACGCCACGGCACTCAATCTAGCCTGGGCAGCAAAGTGAGACTGTCTCAAAAAAAAAAAAAAAAAAAAAAGAGTACAAAAGAATTGAAGTCAAACTACAAATAAAGGGAACTGATGAATACACAAGAAAATTGAGGATAGTGGCTACCGAGGGGGTAGTTTCTTGGGGCATTCACACACAGAAGGTTGCTCAGGTAATTGGTGCTCTATTTCCTAGACAAATGACGGCCACACTGGGATTCCTTGATTAATCATGGTTCTGCCTCGTGTGCACATTGTATGTATTCCCTCTAGTGACTCAGATATTTATTTTATTAAGATGCGGAAACATAAGCAGACACAGTCATTTAGACTGATAAATTTTGAGAGCCTGAGCCACACAGTATTGGTCCCTTTCCAGTAAGAACTTTCTCCTTAAAAAACAAATTGAAAACTGTTCTTCGTGAATCTTTTTTTTTTTCTCTTAACTGGAAGTTGCTCTGAGGGAAGAACTGTTTCCCTGATCCTGAAATTTGGAGCCCAGCCCTCAGAGCCTCTCCCTCCCCACATCCAAAGCCCCAGGCTGCGCCTCCCCAAAACCCACCGGGCACCTGGGTCTCCAGGTTGCTCCTCTTCACATCTATGGTCCAGGCTTATTTACCGTCACCCTGGGAACTCATAGGCGTGGCCGGGAAAGTGGTTCAGAGGAGTGGGGGCAAATGCTGGTGGCAGAGTCAGGACAGCCAGATGGCCTCAAGTCTCCGACCCGTCCCTACCCAGTGTTCTTCTGAAGCCTTTCTGTTTGGCTCCTGGGGCCCAGTCCACCCCAGCATCCTGGGAAAGAGCCTCAATTCTGAGCCGCCTGAAAACTTGGGACACCTGGCTCTCCTGCAGCAGCGGAGGTGGGCTAGGTGAGAAGGAAAGTTCTGGAAGGACATGAGGACTGCAGATGTGTGGGTCCTCTGGCACAGGGACAGGGAGAGGAGGACTTGACTCCATGAACTAACAGGTGGGTGGAGTCGGGCGTGTGGGAGCGTGGGGTCACTGGGGTCACGTCCTGAGGCAGCTGGAGCGTGGTTCGTGATTGCCCAGACAGGAAGGGGTGGAGGGAACGCTGGTTGCCAGGGCTGGAGTGCAGCAGAGGGGCTGGGCCTGAGGGATGAAGCACGGGCTCCAGCGCCCTTTGGCTGTGAGGACGCTCCTGTGGTCCTCTCTCAAGGGATACCCTTAAACAGTTTAGTGTGTGTTATGTTTTCTGACAAAAAAATAAGTTTACCGTGTAAACGTAATGTTAGCAACAATATTTTTCTTTGTTTAATAAGAGGGTAATGTTTCTCATCACTTAAATTTTATAAATTTCCTTTATTGGGTTTATAAGTAAATTACCAGTGACCTTACAACTGCTTAAAACACAAAATTATATGTATCAGCTTAGATTGAACTAAATGGAATGATAATAATGGATGCCATTTTAAAGGATTTCAAAGAAGAGATACTTGTGGTCAAAGTCTTATGAAGTTAATTTCGTTTTGGCCATTTAATTCTAGTCACAGATGTATTTTCTTCCCTGATTTTAATATCTCTGGGAAGGTACACATAAAATCTGTTTCTGACTCCCTCTTTGTACTGTGTCATATTAACATTAGGATTAGGGATTTGAAGCTGTACTTACAAGGGCTTAAAATGGCAGCTTGAGTTTTCCCTTTGCTCTTACCCACTCTTTATCTGTCCGACTTTGCTAGCTAGCTGGTTATGTGTCCAGTGCACAGACATAGCACAGTTTCTGCTTGCGGAAAAAAATCCCTAACTGTCATTTATTTATAGTAATTAAATTTAGGATAAACAGAGTGGTTATTAAAATCCAAAGAGAATCTCCAAACAGTATTTACAAATGCATCTATAACCCAGCATTGAGACATCCTGCCTTTTTAGGCCAAATAAATAAACATCTTCTGTGTACTGAATTATGGGTAATTGCTCTCTTTCTGACAGGTATAAAGCCAAGGTGTAACCCAATCAGAGAGAGAGAATGTGGTGAAGACTACATTCCTGTGATTTCCAGGCCTGTGGTCACACATACTCAGTACAGAATCAACCTCTGTCAGTTATTTTTGAGAGGTTGGGTTCATATTTATAGACAAGATGGTGCCAAGACGTGGGGATAAGAGAAGATTAAGGACTCGCAGAATGTATAGGCCACCATAAGCTGAAGGTAAAGGAATGGCCCCCTTGGAGCCCTGAACTGCTCCAAGATTTACCTTGAGCTAAACTGGAAAGTGCTGGTGAGGGCAAAGAACTCACTATGTTGGTAGACAGTATTGGTTTATGCTGACCTGTCAAGATTTTGGTGGGAAGATGGTTGGAGGGTCCTGATTATGACATAGAGGTTCATTCTAAAGAGTCTTGTCGATTCATTGCCTCCTCCTCACCAAATTGATATGAATTGGCAGTTCTGTGCATTTGTGAAATAAAAGAGGAAACCGAACTGTCCTGTTCATAGATAAATGAGACACTGAGTTGCTAAGCTCTGAAGAGAAAGGGCACTTTACCCGTCCTAGCTTACAGTACACCTGGGTAAGTGGGAGTGCCTATGGTGACTGCCCCTGGCGTGACGTGGCCCTATAGGGAATCCCCAGCAAGATTAATTAAAAGAAGGCTCGTACAGGAAACGCACATAAGAGCTGATCACTCGGTGTTTGGAGCCCTCTCCGAGGTCTTAGACCCCTGGAGAGAGAACCTGAGGCACACGTGAGAGGTGGGAAATGACTCAGGGCTCAATCCCTGTGCAGTCCTGCCCACAATCAGCACACTCTGATCCACTACACTGACCCCGAGACCACAGTTTGGTTGCTTCTTGTCAAGAAAAAAGGGAAACCAATGCTGTAAACGTGAGAGGAGACAAGGAGGATGAAGCCATCTGGGTATGTTGGTTTTCTGCACATTGACTCACAAGCATGTGTGTAGATGCAAAGATTCCAAACCTGCAGGTATGCTAGGACTGCAGCTGGTCATGGCCAACTCTTGTACATGCATTTGAACCAAAGGGCAAATTCCATGCAGGGAAAATCAGGGCTCAGGTGGTCAAACTGCCACTGTGAATTTCAAATGTCTAGTCTCTCAAGTTCTCTGTCTCTGTTTGTTTCTTCTACCAACTCTGAACCTGCTAACTCTTCCTACTGCTCTTGAGATAGGCACAATGTCTATGCTGCTTGTAAGGGAAGGCTAGTTGGAGATCTTACAGCCAGTTCAAGCTAAAGTACAAAGATGGAATAATCATTTTCCACTGAAGAATAGAAAGGAATAGAAAAAAAAGGAAAAAAGGAAAAAGGGCTTTTTAAAATGAGACTGCCACCAAACTGCTGGTGCTCTAAAGGGTCTTCTCCATTCATTGTCTCTTCTTCTCCAAATTGATCTGAATTGGCTCTTCTGAGCATTTGTGAAATGAAAGAGGAAACCGAACTGTCCTGTTGGTAGATGAATGAGAGACTGAGTTGCTCAGCTCCGAAGACAAAGGGCACTTTACCCATCCCAGGTTACGGTACGGCTGTGTGACTGGGGTGCGAGTGGGAGTGCCTGCCGTGACAGCCCATGGCGTGACGTGGCCCTATAGGGAATCCCCAGCAAGATTAATTAAAAGAAGGCTCGTCCAGGAAACGCACATAAGAGCTGATCACTCGGCGTTTGGAGCCCTCTCGGAGGTCTTAGACCCCTGCAGAGAGAACCTGAGGCACACGTGAGAGGCGGGAAATGACTCAGGGCTCAATCCCTGTGCAGT
>VSMD01120334.1:0-21876 GCA_008750895.1 Mirza zaza
GCTCTTGCTCAGGCTGGTTTCAAACTCCTGACCTTGAGCAATCCGCCCACCTCGGCCTCCCAGAGTGCTAGGATTTCAGGCATGAGCCACTGCGTCCTCAGTCTCTTTTTTATTGACACTTTAAAGGGCTCAATTTGGTTGCCGCATGGAAAATGAAGGCAGAGTGGAAGCCAGAAGACCAGTGAGGCCACTGTTATATATTCATTCCAATATCGATTGCTAGCATTTATTGAGCATTTGCTATATACCAGAAACTGTTCTAATATGGGTTCATTTGTTTAATCCCCACAGCAACTTTTTAAGAGGAGGCGCTACTATTATCCTTGTACAGAACAGAAAAATGAGACATAAAGGGAAAGGTCACCTCCCAATGCCACATAGCCAGGCCCCAGCCAGGAAGTAGCAGAGCCAAGATTTGAACCCCTTGGCCTGGCCCTGGAGTGCAGACAATTTACATTCACTTTGCTATCTCCTGACGGGGGCAGAGGGTGTGATGGCAGAGGTTAACTCAGTAGGGCTCAGCAATAAATTGGGTGGAGGTAGAAAGGGTGGAAAACAAGTCAAGGATAGTGATGAAATAATCAGCTGGGTGCGGTGGCTCACGCCTGTAATCGTAGTACTCTGGGAGGCCTAGACGGGTGGATTGTTTGAGCTCAGGAGTTCACCAGCCTGAACAAGAGTGAGACCCCCATCTCTACCAAAAATGGAAAAAATTAGCCGGGCATGGTGGCACATGCCTGTAGTCCAGCTACTCAGGAGGCTGTGGCAGGAGGATCGCTTGATCCCAGGAGTTTGAGGTTGCTGTGAGCTAGGGTGACATCATGGCACTCTAGCCTGGGCAACAGTGGGACTCTGTCTCAAAAAAAAAAAGAAAAGAAAAGAAAGAAATAATCATAGCCAACTCCCATTAAGAGCCTAGTCTGTGACTCATTGGACTTTCGCGAAGGAGGGAAGAAGCATTTTCAACCTCATTTTGCAGATGAGAAAACTGAAACGCAGAAGAATTTAAGTTTTCAGCGCAAGGTCATACAACCGAGAAGGGTGAAGCCAAGTTAAGTCTTAGGACATTTCACAGCTGAGCCTACAAAAACCCCGGAGGGTGTGCCTTCAAGGGACAAAGCCATGGAGTGGCATGTCCTAGTCTCATTCCTTATTAGGATTCCAAAGAGCAAACTTTCAGACAGTCCAGGACTTTATGTATGTATGAATGTATTTTTGCCCTATCAACCCAGATTTTCCAGACTCTGGGAAGAACTAGGAAAAGAAGGCCACAGTCCATGACTTTAGAGAACATAGTCTCTTAGCTCTAGGTCCTTGGTGTAAATGAATAATAGCTGTTTTTAGAGGTTCACAGCCCAACATAATACAGATGATCCTCAACCTGATTTTGCAAGATATAATGCAAAATTTTTATTTTTAAAAAAGACTTCTTCCTGGGAAGAGAGAAACATTCCTAATAAAATGCTTAGGTAATTTTTGGATGAACTTTACTGGGTTCGAGTGTTGTTCTGCTAACCAGGCACCCGCTCAACAGTCCTTCAAGACACCAGTGACCCAGAACCAAACTTCTTTTTCTTCCAAACAATGACTATCCAATCACCTGCAAAGAGATGGCCCCAGGCAGTGAGTGTACTGGGGTCTGTCCTTGGGTTTCTATTTCTCTCCCAGTCTCTGTTTCTTTTTCTTTATTTTCTTTTTGAGACAGAGTCTCGCTTTGTTGCCCAGGTTAGAGTGAGTGCCCTGGCATCAGCCTAGCTCACAGGCTCACGAGATCCTGCTGCCTCAGCCTCCCGAGTAGCTGGGACTACAGGCATGCGCCACCGCGTCCGGCTAATTTTTTCTATATATATTAGTTGGCCAATTAATTTCTTTCTATTTATAGTAGAGACGGGGGTCTTGCTCTTGCTCAGGCTGGTTTCGAACTCCTGACCTCGAGCGATCCGCCCGCCTCGGCCTCCCAGATCCCTGTCTCCGTTTCTCCAGGAGTAACTCTGTGTCTCTCTGAGCGTCCTCCCCTCGCTCTTTCAGCGTCTCCGGGTCACACACAGCGTCCCCGCGTCGCACGCTGCCTTCCCCGGTCTTCCGCCTCGAGCCATCCCCCCCGCCCCGCCGCCCCGCCCCGCCGCCCCGCCCCCACTCCCCCTGCGGGCCCCGCCCCGCCCCGCCTGGCGCCCGAGGCCCCTTTAAGGCAGGCCAGGCCCCTGCCCCCTCCCCGGGCCGGCCGCGAGCACCGGGCTGCGCCTGGCCGCGGAGGGCGCGATGGCCGGGCCTGCGCCGAGGGTGGTCTGGCGGCGGCTGAGCCGGCGCGCCGGGACTGCAGCGCCCGTCCTCCTGCGGCAGGTGCGAGCTGGCAGGGCCGGGCGGGGACGGCCGGGCCCTAGATGGCCGCAGGGACGGACTCCCGAGTCCTTTAATCGGGTGAGATCCGGGAGCCACACGCCTGGCGCTTGCGGAGCGGGCGTGGGAGCCTGGGCCGGGCTCCCCGGCCCTTTAACTGTGAGTCGCCGAGGGGCCCTGGGCTGGGCCGGGCTCCCCGGCCCTTTAACTGTGAGTCGCCGAGGGGCCCTGGGCATGGCCGGGCTCCCCGGTCCTTTAACTGTGAGTCGCCGAGGGGCCCTGGGCTGGGCCGGGCTCCCCGGTCCTTTAACTGTGAGTCGCCGAGGGGCCCTGGGCTGGGCCGGGCTCCCCGGTCCTTTAACTGTGAGTCGCCGAGGGGCCCTGGGCTGGGCCGGGCTCCCGGGTCCTTTCCGAAAGAACGTTCTGCGGACCCTGGCTTTGGGGTGTTAGGAAGTTGCCACTCCTGGGTGTGGGGCTCCCGATTCCTGACTCCAGGCGAGAGCAGGGCCCGGGGGTTCCGCTCCTGGATCTTACGAAGAGGATTGAGCCAAGGCCTGGACTCCGCGGTGCCCAGGAGGGGAATCTGGTCCGCGCTCTCACCTGTGCCCCCTCCCCTTCCAGATGTTTGAGCCCAAAAGCTGCACCTACACTTACCTGCTGGGCGACAGGGAGTCCCGGGAGGCCCTTCTGATCGACCCGGTCCTGGAGACAGCGGCCCGGGATGCCCAGCTGGTCAAGGAGCTGGGGCTGCGGCTGCTGTATGCTGGTCAGTCTGGGGACCGAAGTCTGGGGACCGAGGGGGGCGGGCTGCCGAGTAAGTGGAGTGGGAAGCCGGGGGCCTGGACGCCTGGGCCTGAGGGAGAAGGCGTCTGGGCACGGGGACCCCGGATGCTGTCCACACCCTGCTGGACCTGTCCCTCCTCTCTCCCCCAGTGAACACCCACTGCCACGCAGACCACATTACTGGCTCAGGGCTGCTCCGTTCCCTGCTCCCCGGCTGCCAGTCTGTCATCTCCCGCCTTAGTGGGGCCCAGGCTGACTTGCACCTTGAGGATGGAGACTCCATCCGCTTCGGGCGCTTTGTGAGTTGGATGCTGGGTCCCCAAGAGGGTGGTGGCCTGGACTCCCTGAACTTAATGGAACAGGGGACTAGGAACCTGAGATCCTGGCTTCTGGGGGAGGGGAGACCTCCGGCCCTGGGCTTCCTGACCCCTGAGCTCATGCTTCTGGGAGGAGGCCACCATAAACTCAGGTGGGGCACTGGGACAAGAGGTTCTGGGAGGTGTGTCTCTGGCAGAACCCCTTAAGCCAACAGCATTTATGGAGATTCCTAAGGCTTTGGGGCAGCTCCTTTGGCCTGGCATCTCCATAAAAGTTGATTGAGGGCTGGAATTCTGAGGCTAAGCCTGAGCATGAGACCCAGTCCTGTCCTCTGAGAACCACTGTTTGAGGAAGGAGCATCCTGTTGCCCAAGGTCAAGATTAGGGTGAGGTGAGTGGGGTCACTAGCATGCAAGGTTTAAGGAAGCCCTAACACATAGGGATATGTAAATACAGCCTCAGAACCTGCAAGTGAGCGCCTCCTTAAATCTTGCGCTGAGACCCAGCCCTGTGGTTTCCCAGCCCTGTGGTTTGCTCACATAGGAATGGTCAAAGGTTCCTGTTTCCTTCTTATTACTGCTGGCGCCCACAGGGGCTGGTTTCTGGCCGGAATTGCAACTGGGGCAATACAGTACAGGGTCAAGGGAGTTGCCCACAGAGGGAGGAAAAAGCTGGTGGGGCTTTTTTTCTGATCAGAGTTGCTAAAGAGTTTGGCTGACTTTGGGGACAGATTATCAGGTGAGGCCTCCAGGTTAGAGCGTTTTGCTAAATAGGGAGAGTTTGAGTCAGAGCATTTAGTGGAAATGTGGATGACAGGGCTTAGCTACAATGGCTACACAGTCTTTTTCTGGAAGCAGGTAAAACAGGCATTGTACATTTATGTACATGTACATAATTGGTGCTAACAAGCATTTCTTGGATTTGAGAGTGATGTTTTCAATGAATGAATGTTGTAGGGTTTAGCTGTGGTAGATTTATCTTCAGTTTTTTTTTTTCCTTTAATAGATATATTGATATAATCCACATACCATACAATTCACCCATTTAAAGTGTACACTTAGGCTGGGTGCAATGGCTCATGTCTATAATCCCAGCACTCTGGGAGGCTAAAGTGGGAGGATCATTTGAGAGACCAGGAGTTCGAGGCCAGCCTAGGCAACACAGTGAGGCCCTAGTTGTACAAAAAATAAAATTAATTGGGCTTAGTGGTGTGTGCTTGTAGTCCTTAGCTACATGGGTGGCTGAGATAGGAAAATTGCTTGAGTCCAGGAATTCAAGGTTACAGTAGGCTATGATTGTGCCATGCACTCTAGACTGAGTGACAGTGAGACCCTGTCTCTAAAATAAATAAATAAAAGAATAAAAATTTAAAAGACCCAAATTTTGTCTACAAGCCATAGTTTGTCGACCCCTCGTGTAGAGTGTTTCATTGTGTGAATATAGCATAATTTTATTTTTTATTTTATTTTTTATTTTTTTATTTCAGCATATTACAAGGGTACAAATGTTTAGGTTATGTATATTGCCCTTGCCCCACCCAAGTCAGAGCTTCAAATGTGTCCATCTCCCAGACAGTGTGCACCGCACCCATTAGGTGCGTGTATACCCCTCCCCTCCTTCTCCCTCCCATCTGCCTGATGCCCAATGAATGTTATTACTATTGAATATACCATAATTTACTTATCCATCCTCCTTTTGATGATTGTTTCCAGTTTTGAGTTACTATGAATAATGCTGCCATGAAGATTCTTGTGCAAATTCAGGGAGTGGACTTGCTGGGTCATAGTGTTGACAGCGTTTTTTTTTTTTTTTTTTGAGACAGAGTCTCACTTTGTTGCGCAGGCTAGAGTGAGTGCTGTGGCGTCAGCCTAGCTCACAGCAACCTCAATCTGCTGGGCTCAAGGGATCCTCCTGTCTCAGCCTCCCAAGTAGCTGGAACTACAGGCATGCGCCACCATGCCCGGCTAATTTTTTCTATATCTATTAGTTGGCCAATTAATTTCTTTCTATTTTTAGTAGAGACGGGGTCTTGCTCTTGCTCAGGCTGGTTTCGAACTCCTGACCTTAAGCAATCCACCCACCTCAGCCTCCCAGAGAGCTAGGATTACAGGCGTGAGCCACTGCGCCCGGCCTGTTTATGTGTTTATTTAACATTAGTAGAAACTGCCAAACAGATTTTTGAACTGCTTGTACATTTTATACTCAAGGTGGCCCAAATTTAGGTGAATTTCATTGTAGAATGAAATTTCTTTTTTAATAAGCGGTGATTGAGAATTGAATATTTTAGCTCCCATGAGGAGCGGCAGATTCAGAAAATTTGACTTGCCTGTTAAATATGTTGATTCAGAGAGGTACTGCTCAAAATACTGATTCCCCAGGTCCCACTTTAGAGATTCTAATTTAATCATTCACGATGGACACCGGGAGTCAGCACGTTTTAAAAGCTCCACAGGTGACCCTTACTCGGCCCACGTGTGGGTTTCAGTGCTTCCTTCTACTTGGAATTAAATATTTAAATTGTGGAACAAGTCATTCCCTCCCCCCAACATTTTATTACGAAAAATTTCAAGTGTAGAGAAAAGCTGAAAAAAATTTTTATAATATATACCTCTCTCCATCCCATGCCATCTTATTTTTTTGATGTATCTCCAAATTGCACCTATCGGTTCGCTGTCCTCTAAACAGAACAAATAATTTTAATTTTGTGTTTGTTCCCAAAATAAAGGAGGGTGGTTTAGCTGATGGAGGTTATATAAGGGAAAAGGACATTTTGGGTTTGGGGTTAGAGGACATAGGAACGGTGGATGGTTTAAGTACAGCAGTCCCCACTTCTCTGTGGGTGCCCTTTCCTCCGTCTCAGTTACCCTCAGTCAAACTAGGTCTGAAAATATTAAACAGAAAATTCCAGAAATAAACAGTTCATACGTTTTAAATTGCGTGCCATCCTGAGTAGCGTGATGAACTCTCGGAGTCCTGCGTTGGCCTGCCCAGAAGGTGAGTCATCCCTTTGTCCAGGCCATGCACGCTGTCTGCACTCCCCGACCGTTACTCATTTAGTAGCTGTCTTGGTTACCAGGTCAAACAACCAGTGTCACAGTGCATGTTCTAGTAACCCTTATTTCACTTAATAATCTCCCCAAGGCACGAGAGTAGTGATGCTGGCATATTGTTACAATTGTTCTGTTTTATTTATTTTTATTTATTTATTTATTTTGAGACAGAGTCTCTCTTTGTTGCCTAGAGTGAGTGCCGTGGCGTCAGCCTAGCTCACAGCAACCTCAAACTCCTGGGCTCAAGCGATCCTCCTGCCTCAGCCTCCCGAGTAGCTGGGACTACAGGCATGCGCCACCATGCCCAGCTAATTTTTTATATATATATATATATATTAGTTGGCCAATTAATTTCTTTCTATTTTTATAGTAGAGACGGGGTCTCGCTCAGGCTGGTTTTGAACTCCTGACCTTGAGCAATCTGCCCACTTCGGCCTCCCAGAGTGCTAGGATTACAGGCGTGAGCCACCGCGCCCGGCCTGTTCTGTTTTATTATTAGTTGTTGTTAATCTCTTACTGTGCCTAATCTACAAATTAAATTTTACCATAGGTATGTATAGGAAAAAAATAGTAAATATAGGGTTTGGTGCTAATTGTGGTTTTAGGCACCCGGTGGGGGGTCTTAAAAATGTATCCTCCTTGGATAAGGGGGGACCACTGTACTTTTGAATAATGGAAGGAAAGAAAAAACTTGGGGCCTGGCGCGGTGGCTCAAGCCTGTAATTCTAGCAGTCTGGGAGGCCGAGGTGGGAGGATCGCTCAAGGTCAGGAGTTCCAAACCAGCCTGAGAAAGAGTGAGACCCCTCTCTACTAAAAATAGAAAGAAATTAATTGGTCAACTACAAATATATAGGAAAAATTAGCCAGGCATGATGGTGCATGCCTGTAGTCCCAGCTACTCGGGAGGCTGAGGCAGAAGGATTGCTAGAGCCCAGGAGATTGAGGTTGCGAGCTAGGCTGACGCCATGGCACTCTAGCTGGGGCAAGAGAGTGAGACTCTATCTCAAAAAAAAAAAAAGAAAGAAAAGAAAAGAAAACACTTGGGAACTAAATGGGAAAGAAGCCGAGAGCCTTCTCGCCACCAGGGGGCAGTGTAGGCCGTGAGAACTGCAAGGCCAGCAGACTGAAGGAATGTTTGCACCGCCTGTGTTGTGTTTAGCCGATTGGGGCTAGTTTCACATTTAGCAGCTGCTGGAAACAGTTGAAAGAAGAGCTGTGGAGATGTATCTCTTACCTGATGCGTCAGGGAAGGGAAGAATGAATTTGTTGAAAGAATTTGGGGTTAGGCAGAGCTGCTGGAATATTCTGCAGCTGGGGAGACCCCTCAAGTTTAGGGGCAGTTGAGGCTGCGTGAGGTGGAGATGTTAGGTACTCCTTACCCACAACTTTTAATTTTGCTTTTTTTCAAATCTATAGTAAATTGAAATACCAGCACAAAACACAAAAAATACACAACCACACTCTGTCAGCCATCAGAACAATGACATCATCACGGGTCATGGCACTTCTGGAAAACTCTACCGAATGCTTGTAGGAGAATGAGAATGAAAAGGGTCAAAAGGCTTTTTTTTAATTTATTTATTTTTGAGACAGAGTCTCATTCTGTTGCCCAGGCTACAGTGAGTGCTGTGGCATCAGCCTAGCTCACAGCAACCTCAAACTCCTGGGCTCAAGCGATCCTGCTGCCTCAGCCTTCTGAGTAGCTGGGACTACAGGCATGCGCCACCATGCCCGGCTAATTTTTTCTATATATATATTAGTTGGCCAATTAATTTTCTTTCTATTTATAGTAGAGACGGGGTCTCGCTCTTGCTCAGAGCTGGCTTCGAACTCCTGACCTCGAACAATCCACCTGCCTCGGCCTCCCAGAGTGCTAGGATTACAGGTGTGAGCCACCGTGGCCGGCCAGCTGGCTTTTTAAAGTCTGTTAGGAGAATAGTTTGGATCGTGCAGCTCCTCAGAGTTCCCCCTACTACACTTTGAGAACCACTCTTTTACAAACTCTTTGTCACCTCTAAACAAATGTATAGTAATTTTATATCATCAGCCTGGGTTCAAATTCCTCCAGTTGCCCCAGAAATAATTTTTACAGCTGATTTTAGGAATCAAGACCCAATTGGGGTTCATGTATATGGTATTTGGTTGTTAGGTCTATTCAGTTGTGTGTGCGTGTATTTTTTCCTTTTCCTTTTCTTGTATTTTGCTTTTTGTTTTAAATTAATTAATTTTTTAACTCTCGTTCGATCTAGAACAGTTTCCTTTCCTTTCTGTCCCATGACATTAGCTTTTGAAGCTTCCTAGACTGCTGTCTTGTAAAATGTCCCGAGTTCTGGATGTGTCTGAGTATTTCCTCGGAGGGTGTCATTTAGCTTGTTCTTCTAAAACTTCTCTTACCTATAGACTGAAGTAGATTATAGATATTTTTGTATTAGTTAATAATAATAATAATTTAATAATAAGTAACACACATTGAATGTTTACTTCTCACCAGGCATTGTGCTAAACTCTTTGAGTGAATTTTCGCTATGTTTATCTTGAAGGATTTTCAGAATCAAATGTCACCCCCTCCCTCCTCCTATTTTTTTTTTTTTTTGAGACAGAGTCTCATTCTGTTGCCCAGGCTAGAGTGCTGTGTCAGCCTAGCTCACAGCAACCTCAAACTCCTGGGTTCCAGTGATCCTCCTGCCTCAGCCTCCTGAGTAGCTGGGACTACAGGCATGCGCCACCATGCCCAGCTAATTTTTTCTATGTATTTTTAGCTGTCCAATTAACTTCTTTCTATTTTTGGTAGCAATGGGGTCTTGCTCTTGCTCAGGCTGGTCTCGAACTCCTGAGCTCAAATGATCCACCTGCCTCTGCTTCCCAGAGTGCTAGGATTACAGGCGTGAGCCACCACGCCCAGCCCCTCCTATTTTGAAGGCCAAGTATATGTGGGGTTTTCCCGGCTTAGAAGTGAAGGAACCAGGATTTGAACTCAGGCTGGCTGGCTTCAGGTGCCTTGCTCTTTTTTTTTTTTGAGACAGAGTCTCACTTTGTTGCCCAGGCTAGAGTGAGTGCCGTGGCGTCAGCCTAGCTCACAGCAACCTCAAACTCCTGGGCTCCAGCGATCCTCCTGCCTCAGCATCCCGAGTAGCTGGGACTACAGGCATGCACCACCATGCCTGGCTAATTTTTTCTATATGTTTTTAGTTGTCCAATTAATTTCTTTCTATTTATAGTAGAGACGGGGGTCTCGCTCTTGCTCAGGCTGGTTTCGAACTCCTGACCTTGAGCAATCAGCCCACCTCGGCCTCCCAGAGTGCTAGGATTAAAGGCATGAGGCGCTTTGCTCTTAAGCACCAAATTCTTTAGCTCCCCACGTGACAGAGGGGACATTTAAAACAGATTGTCCTGCAGTAGGGTCGATGCCCCTCTCACCTGCCCCCAAACGAATGTGCATCTTTCCTCCTCAAAGTCTAAGGAAGGCCAAAGCTCCGTTTCTGACCTTATATCCTTTCCTTACTGATAATACAGAAAGATAATAACAACCATTAATTCAGACCTGATATACAAAGTTCACAAACTTAAATGCCCACAGTGGCTGTGTGAGTGAACAGTTTCCGGCCACTTCCTGCTGTATGACCTGGAGCAGGTATTTCACCCTTCCAGGCTCAGTTTCTTTATCTGGAAAATTGGTACAATACTGGTGCCTCTTGGGTATTGTGAGGATTAACAAGTGAAGCCATGGAAGGTGTTTAGAGCTTTCCTGGCACGTGGTCAGTTCCAGGCAAAAACATTCACTCTTGACACTATTGGGGTTTCTTTGCACAGAGAAATAGGTTCTCCTCTTCCCTTTTTTTGTTGTTGTCGAAACACGTAGCTTTCACAAGACTCTCCTTTGATTGAAACATTTACCTTATTTTCTAACGCTAGCTGCATTCTAGGAGAACCACATGCACAAGTGACGTAAGAGACAGCAGCTGACACTGGCACCAGGCAGCAGGGAGTGGTGGGGTGGCCCATTTTCAGGTACATGTCCCCATATGTGGGAGATGTCCACTGCATAATTCTAGTGGGTTCTTTGTGTTTAGGGGTGTAGTCTGTCTATTGCCAAGCCTTCTTTTTCTTTTCTTTTCTTTTTTTAAATAAAAGCTGAAAATATACATTTTTGAGAAATCTCTCACTTTTGAAAGGCAGACAACAAATTGAGGCTTCTAGTAACTACTGAGCAGTCCAAACAAAATAATTCTGTGGGCTGACTCTGTCTCCTAAGCCTCCATTGTGTCTTTTCTGACAAGTAGATCTCATTGAACCTTCATAACCATGTAGTGAGATCAGAATTATCTTCCCATTTCACAGGTAAGGAAGGACAGAGAAGGAAAGTGACCTACTCAAAAATCACCCAGTAAGGAGGTGGCTGAGCTAGGATTTGAACCCAGGAGGCCTGAGATTCCACTAGATCAGTGATTTTCAAATTTTAAAACATTATTTTTATTATAAAGCATTTGTGTGCTGGACATTTACCTGAGTACTTTGCATACACGAAATAATCTAATATTTATAACAGCCCTACAAGGTGGATTCAGTTATTCTCCCCATTGTACAAATGAGCAGACAGGCCTGAGGGTGAAATAATTTGTCCAAAGTCACACAGTTTATAATACCAGAGCCAAGATTAGAATCCATGCCATCTGGCTTGAGAGACTGCTTTTTCTTTTTCTTTTCTTTCTTTTTTTTTTTAACTGTTTGATGCCATTCACGTAAAATTCTAGAATATGCAAGCTAATCTATAATAACAGAAAGCAGTTCAGGGGACAGGGTTGGAAGAAGGATGGATTGCAAAGAGGCACAAGGAAACTTTTGGAAGTGACAGAAATGTTTGTTATCTTGATCGTGGTGGTAGGTTTTTTTAGCAGTACTTTATTAAAAATGTGAAAGAAGGAAAAAAAAGAAGATATACCCAGACCCACAATGAACCCACCCAGATCTTTACGGAAACAATAACTCCAGTGCTATTTAAAGCATTTCAGTGCATGGAGAAAGAAGAAAAACTTCCAAATTCCTTTTATGAAACCAGCATAACTTTGGTAGGAAGAACCACTTGTGAAGTTATTATTAACCCTATAAATTGGCTACACTGCATCTGACCTAGTTTCAAGGTTTTTTCCTTTGTCTTTAGTTTTCAGAAGTTTAGGCGGGAGCGGTGGCTCACGCCTGTAATCCTAGCACTCTGGGAGGCCGAGGCAGGAGAATTGCTCAAGGTTAGGAGTTTAAGACCAGCCTGAGCAAGAGCAAGACCCCGTCTCTACTAAAAATAGGAAGAAATTAATTGGCCAACTAAAAATATGTAGAAAAAATTAGCAGGGCATGGTGGTGCATGCCTGTGGTCCCAGCTACTCAGGAGGCTGAGGCAGGAGGATTGCTTTAGCCCAGGAGTTTGAGGTTGCTGTGAGCTAGGCTGACCCCGTTGGCCTCTAAGGCCGATGCCTGGAAGGGGGTTCTCATAAGTGAATCCAGAGCCAGGAAGGGGAGCCCCAGGGACTGAGCGTTGTGTGTCCCCCCACCTCTTCTCTTGGCAGCTCTCCCCTCTCCCTCCACCCCCTGTACTTCCTGCCCACAGCTCCAGCCTGTTTGTGTCCTCATCATCTGTTGTCTTTTCTTTAAAATCCGCCAAGAGTTAGAGCCTGCTACTCCATGTGCCCTCTCTACAAGATAAATATTTTATATCTAGATGCAGAAGCAAAACCTCAGCTCCATGAAACATCACTCACCCTTGCTGTGTAGCCAGCACTCTGAGATGTTCCATTCCACTAAATTCCCTTCCACTTCTTCCATTCCACTCCAGTCTACTCCCTTCCACTTGCCTGCACTCCACTCCACTTTTTGTGCCTGGTCCACTTTTGCTCAAGCCGTGGGTGTCACCCATGCTGTCCTGTGTAGGTATAGTCTGTTCATTCTCATTCTGTATCATTTTTGATTGTGTATTAATAAATGCACCCCGGTTTATTTATCCATTCTACTGTTGATAGGCATGAAGGTAGTTCCCAGGTTTTGGCTATTACAAATAGTACTGCTAGGAACATTCTAGTGCATGACAGAGTCTCACTCTGTTGCCGGGGCAAGAGTGCCATGGCGTCAGCCTAGCTCACAGCAACCTCAGTCTCCTGGGTTCAAGCGATCCTCCTGCCTCAGCCTCCCGAGTAGCTGGGACTACAGGCATGCACCACCATGCCTGGCTAATTTTTTCTAGTTTTAGTAACTCTTGAGCTGAAGCAATCTTCCTGCCTCGGCCTCCCAGAGTGCTAGGATTACAGGCGTGAGCCACCATGCCCCCCTGTATGCATTTCTGTTGGGTATAAAGAATGGACTTATGGGCCGGGTGCGGTGGCTCACGCCTGTAATCCTAGCACTCTGGGAGGCCGAGGCGGGAGGATTGCTCAAGATCAGGAGTTTGATCACATGTACTCACCAGCAAATTGGTATTAACGGATCAACTCCCAAGTGGACATATAGGAGTAATAGTTATCAGGTGTAGGAAGGGTGGGAGGGAGAGGAGGGGACGGGTATATACAACCACAAAGAGTAAGATGTGCAACGTTTGGGGGATGGAGTTTGGGGGATGGACACGCTTGAAGCGCTTACTTGATGGGGGAGGGGGCATGGGCAATATATGTAACCTTAACACTTGTACCCCCATAATACGCTAAAATAAAAAAAAAAAAAGAAAAGGCAACAACAACAACAACAACAAAAATAATGACCAAAAAATAAAAAAAGATCAGGAGTTTGAAACCAGCCTGAGCAGAAGTGAGACCCCGTCTCTACTATAAATAGAAAATAGAAAGAAATTAATTGGCCAACTGAAAAATATATATATAGAAAAAATTAGCCAGGCATGGTGGTGAATGCCTGTAATCCCAGCTACTCTGGAGGCTGAGGCAGGAGGATCGCTTGAGCCCAGGAGTTTGAGGTTGCTGTGAGCTAGGCTGACACCATGGCATTCTAACCGGGGCAACAGAGTGAGACTCTGTCTAAAAAAAAAAAAAAAGAAAGAAAGAATAGACTTATGATGGGGCTATGTCCAGATAAATCCATGGTACATGGAAAACATCCTAAGTTGCAAATGCATTTAATACACCTAACCTACTGAACTTCACAGTTAAGCCTAGCCTACTTTCAATGTGCTCAGAACACTCACATTAGCCTTCAGTTGGGTAAAATTATCTAAAACAAAGCCCGTTTTATAATAAGGTGTTGAATATCTCATGCAATTGATTGAATACTGCACTGAAAGTGAAAAACAGAATGGGTGTATGGGTACTTGGAATATGATTGCTACTGAAAGCGCATTATAAAGTTGAAAAATCATAAGTTGAGCCATCGTAAGTTGGGAGGACCATCTGTATACTGAGAGGTGAGCCACAGGATATGTGTAGATTTAGCTTTAGTAGAAACCGTGCAGCAGTTGTGTACATACTCTCCCACCAGCGTGTATGAGAGTTTCAGTCGCTCTACGTCTGTCTTTTTCATTCCAGCCATTCCGGTGTTGCGTGATGGCATTCTACTGTGGTTTTACTTTTATTTCCCTGATGACAGGTGAAGTTGAGCACCTTTTCTTATGTTTGTTCCATTTGGATGTCCTCTTTTGTGAAGTCATTTTTCAGGTCTTTGCTAATTTTTCCATTAGGTAGTCTATGTTCCTGATTTGTAGGTGAGCTTTATATATTCTAGATCCAACAACTTTGTCGGATAAATAGTCCCCTTTAGCCACAGTTTCACGTTCCACAGTTTCAGTCACTTGCAGTCCACTGCAGCCTGAAAAGAGCCAATGGAAAATTCCAGAAATAAACAATTCATAAGTTTTAAGTGGCATACCATTCTGAGCAGCACGATGAAATCTTGGCACCATCCGGCTCCCTCCCACCCAGGATGTGACTCATCCCTTTGTCCAGCAGATCCACACTGTGTACAAGTGTGTTATGTGGCCGCTAATCACCTAGTAGCCTTTTCAGTTATCAGATCGAAGGAGCATAGCGTATGTTGGGTTTGGTACCATCTGAGGTTACAGATATCCACTGGCAGTCTTGGAACATCTCCTGCAGATAAGGGGGACTGTTGTATATGTTTGTAAATACCTTCTCCCCCTCTATGGTCTACCATTTTACTGTTTTAGTGGTATATTTTAATAAACAGAAGTTTTTAATTTTAATTTAAGTCCAGTATATCCATTCTGGCCCTCCCTTATCATTAACACTTTTTGTGCAAGGAAATCTTGGCCTACTTTAAGTCAGAATGCTGTTCTGTTTTTCTCTAGAAGCTTTGTTGTTTTGTTTTTTACATTTAAATCAGTAGTCTATTGAGAATTTATTTTCGTGTGTGGTGTGAGGTAGGGATCGAGATAACTTTTTCCTTTCCAAATAGATATCCAGTTGACCCAGAACTGTATTAAAAAGACCATTCCCCCACCCCACCCCCCACCCCCCTACTGCGATGTCATCTTCATCTTTTTTTTTTTTTTTTTTTGAGACAGAGTCTCACTTTATTGCCCAGGCTAGAGTGAGTGCCATGGCGTCAGCCTAGCTCACAGCAACCTCAAACTCCTGGGCTCAAGCGATCCTCCTGCCTCAGCCTCCCGAGTAGCTGGGACTACAGGCATGCGCCACCATGCCCGGCTAATTTTTTTTTTTCTATATAAGTTGGCCAATTAATTTGTTTCTATTTATAGTAGACACGGGGTCTCACTCTTGCTCAGGCTGGTTTCGAACTCCTGACCTTGAGCAATCCGCCTGCCTCGGCCTCCCAGAGAGCTAGGATTACAGGCGTGAGCCACCGTCATCTTCATCTTAA
Organism: Mirza zaza; assembly: GCA_008750895.1. Taxonomy (NCBI): domain Eukaryota; kingdom Metazoa; phylum Chordata; class Mammalia; order Primates; family Cheirogaleidae; genus Mirza; species Mirza zaza. The sequence goes on from VSMD01120334.1 coordinate 15,314, forward strand.
ATCAGGTGAATCAGTGCTGGATTTTTAAAAACACAGGCAATTGATCTGGTCACATCTTGGCTAAATTCCTCCCATGGCTTCATTCTCACTTGGCTGGATCTGAGCCTATCATTATCTCTCTATCATATCCTGCCGCCCACTCTTGCTCACTTCACTCCCACTCCTGCTATTCCTCAAACACACCAAGCACTGAAAAACCCACAGGGTGACTTAAATAAATAGGAATATAATTCTCTCCTATAACAGGAAATCTGGAAGAAGGTAGTTATTGCCTTTGATGTGGGGGGGTCTCCTGGTTTTTTCTTCGTGATTACAAGGTGGCTGCTGCAGCTGCAGCCATCGCGCCTTGTGTTCAGAGCCAAAGAAAGGGAAAGGGGGTGGTGCCTGTTCTTTTTAGCAAGAAGAGAAAAGCTTACCCAGAAATCCTCTTCCGACCAGAGAACTGCATCAAAAGCTGCCCAAGCTGCAGGGAGGCTGGGAAAGAGCTCGGCTGGCACATTGATGCCCAGAACCAAATTGTAGATCTCTGAGGGAAGAAGGAGGGAATGAATGTGTGCTGGGGACATGAGTGACAGGGTTTGCATTTGGTGTCCTTGAATAATCAGCAGATGACTGGCCTGGACAAAGATGCTAATTGGTGGGAGGAGCCTCTATCAGAGGGGAGGAGGGATGTGTGAGAGGACACTAATCTTAGTGGTTATCAGATCATTAGGGTAGTAATTTTTTCTGACAACTCTTGCTTCCCTGGAGCTGAGTGTGGGGATTTAGATAACAAGGACTGCCTGTGTGGCAGGGGTTCTTAATGGCAGAGTCTTTGAAGTGGCTTTGAGAAATCATCAAGTGTGCACAGTTGAGGTGTTGATATATCTACAAGGTTGCCCTCCAAAATGACTCTACTGAATCGTACCCACACCCCAGGAAATAAAAGAGCTTGCCTCAAATACCCTTGGCAACTCTGACCATTGCCCGACTCATGGGCAAAAACAAGGACTTTCGAAATTTAAATCTCCCTCCTTTCCTTTTGAGGGACGTTGAATACCCTTTCAGGTGGTTTTTGATTACTTTTTTCCTCTTCCATGAATTTCTTGTTGTTTACTTTTGCCCACTTTCCTTTTGGGAGTTATTGATGCTTGGGAGCTGTTTGTATATTATGGTTATTTACACTTTATAATTTTTTTTTTTTGACGGGTCTCACTATGTTGCCCAGGCTGTACTCAAACTCCTGGGCTCAGGCCATCTTTGCACCTCAGCCTCTCTAGTGGCTGAGATTGAAGGCACGCACCACTGTGCCTGGCTGTCTCTGAGATGTTTTGTCTTTTAACTCAGATTGTTCTTTTTTTTTTTTAATAATGAAGTTACGCCTGCCATGGTGGCTCACGCCTGTAATCCTAGCACTCTGGGAGGCTGAGGGGGGTGGATCGTTTGAGCTCAGGAGTTTGAGACCAGCCTGAGCAAGAGCGAGACCTCGTCTCTACTAAAAATAGAAAGAAATTAATTGGCCAACTGAACATATATAGAAAAAAATTAGCCGGGCATGGTGGCATGTGCCTGTAGTCCCAGCTACTCGGGAGGCTGAAGCAGCAGGATTGCTCAGCCCAGGAGTTTGAGGTTGCTGTGAGCTAGGCTGACGCCACGGCACTCACTCTAGCCCAGGCAACAGAATGAGACTCTGTCTCAAAAAATAATAATAATAATAATGAAGTTAAAGTATGTGGTCACATCTGCCACTATTTTTCCTTATAACCTCCGAATTTCCTATCATGCTTGGAAAACCTTTCCCACTTCAAGATTATACACACATATATATATATTACATATATATCTCTTTCTATATTTTGTTGTAGAATTTTAATGGTTTTTTGATGGTTAGATCTTTAGTTTGGAAGACATTTTGAACTTTAAGAACTTTATTGTCAGTATAACCCTCCTTAGTTGAATGTTCTCTTCTTGTTCCATGAAGGCAAAATACAAATCAGCACAGATATCCAGTTTTCAATATTTTAAAGCATAATGTTACTTATGAAAAGTATTTTGGGCCGGGCACGGTGGCTCACGCCTGTAATCCTAGCACTCTGGGAGGCTGAGGCAGATGGCTCGCACAAGGTCAGGAGTTTGAGACCAGCCTGAGCAAGAGCGAGACCTGTCTCTACTAAAAAAATAGAAAGAACTTAGCTGGACAACTAAAAATATATAGAAAAAATTAGCCAGGCATGGTGGCACATGCCTGTACTCCCAGCTACTCGGGAGGCTGAGGCAGGAGGATCGCTTGAGCCTAGGAATTTGAGGTTGCTGTGAGCTAGGCTGATGCCACGGCGCTGTAGCCTGGGCAACAGAGTGATACTCTGTCTCAAAAAAAAAAAAAAAACAAAAAGAAAAAAGAAAAGCCTACAGAATAAAATATATATTTAGAGTTAATGAATAAGCCTTTTAAAAAGATCCCACCATACACGTTGCTTTGCAACACGTTTTTTTGCACTTAATGGATATTAAGATCTTTTTGGGTCACTGGATATTTGTATAAAGTGTCAAGTTTTATTTCAACAATATTACTTTTAATGACCTTAGTATTACATTTTTCTATTGGTGTGCTTTTCTTTTTCTTATTGATTTGTAAGATCTGTTTGTATATTAAGTATATTGACCACTGTGTGGTATATATGTGTGGTATATCCTGCGTAGTATATACGTGTTACGAATATATATTTCTAGCATATTGGTTCCCTTTAAATTTGTTTATGGTGGTGTTGCCATTCAGAAACTTCAAATTGATTTAAAGCCAAACCATCGATCTTTTCCGTGATGATTTATGACTTTAGGAATTCCATTTGAATGTCCCTTCCTAACCAGAGATCAGATATTCATTTGTATTTTTGTTGTTGTCACAGTTTTATGGGTTTTTTTCCTTGTATTTAAGTCTTTAGTCCATTTGGAGTTTATTCTAGTATAAGGTTTGAGCTGGGGAATCTAAATTAACTTTTTACCAAAAAGTTTATCTAAATACGACCCTAGGGTAAGCGAGGGCTTCTGGGCCCAGTTTCATCTTGAAGAAATGTTGGTGACTATCTCTGTATTCCTCCATCCCTGCTAGGCCTTGGAAACTCGGGCCAGCCCTGGCCACACCCCAGGCTGTGTCACCTTTGTCCTGAATGACCACAGCATGGCCTTCACTGGAGATGCCCTGCTGATCCGAGGGTGTGGACGGACAGACTTCCAGCAAGGTGACCGGCTTCTTATTCAGCCCAAGATCTTCATGTAGTTACATGTGTGTCAGGGTTTTAAGTATGAGTGACAAGAATGAATGAATGCGTATTAGATTTTTCAGGAGGGGTCAGTATTTAGATTCAAGGAGCTTAGTTGCCAGAGTATGGGAAGAGTTAGATTCAGGGGTTTAGCTGCGGGGGGACAGGTAGATTCAGGGGAGTATTCGTTATGTATTGCTGTGTAACAAATAGCCCCAAAGCCTGGTGGCTTAAAACAATGATTAGCATTATTATCTCCCAGAGTTTCTGAGAGTCAGGAATCTGGGATCAGCGTGGCTAGGTGGTTCTGGCTCCGGGTCTCTCATGAGGTTGCGGTTAAGCCATTAGTCAGGGCTGCAGTCATCAGAAGGCTCAACTGGGGCTGGAGGATCCACTTCCAAAGTGGCTGACTCACATGGCTGGTGAGTTAGCAATGGTCGTTCTCAGGAGGCCTCACTTACTCACCACGGGAACTCTCCACAGGGCTGCTTGAGTGCCTGCAGGACATGACAGCTTCATTCCCACAGAGGGGATGATCAGAGACAGACAGACAGATGCCCTAATTTTTTTTATGACCTAGACTCAGAAGTTTTTTATGACCTAGACTCAGAAGTTACACTCTATCTTTTCTGTAACATCCTATTTACTATTAGATAGAAGTCATTTAGTCCAGATCACGAAGTCAGGGAAGGGGGAATTATTTCACAGAGAAATATATCAGAGAATGTATAGGCATATTTTAAAACCACCATAAGGGATTTAGCTGCTGGAGGTCTGTTTAGGGTAGGGGTAGAATTCTATTCAAGAGTTTATGCTCTGGGCCGGGCACGGTGGCTCACGCCTGTAATCCTAGCACTCTGGGAGGCCGAGGCGGGCGGATTGCTCAGGAGTTCGAAACCAGCCTGAGCAAGAGCGAGACCCCGTCTCTACTATAAATAGAAACAAATTAATTGGCCAACTAATATATATAGAAAAAATTAGCCGGGCATGGTGGCGCATGCCTGTAGTCCCAGCTACTTGGGAGGCTGAGGTGGGAGGATTGCTTGAGTCTAGGAGTTTGAGGTTGCTGTGAGCTAGGCTGACGCCACGGCACTCACTCTAGCCTGGGCAACAAAGTGAGACTCTATCTCAAAAAAAAAAAAAAAAAAAGAGTTTATGCTCTAGGGTGGTAAGATTCAAGGATTTTTTTTTTTTTTTTAAGACACAGGGTCACACTCTGTCACCCAGGCTGGAGTGCAGTGCGATGATCACAGCTCACTGCAGCCTCGAACTCCTGGGCTCCGGGGATCCTCCCGCCTCAGCCTCCCTCTCATGCTGGGATTGCAGGCATGAGCCACCACGCCTGGCCAGATTCAGGGATTTAGCTGCTAAGAAGTTGTTAGAGTCGGGGGTCTAATTGCTAGGGAGCAGTGAGACATTTGGGGTTCAGCTGCTGGGGGCAGTGAGATGTAGGGATTTCCCTATGGAAAGAGGGTTTAGTTTCAGAGTCTCAGGGTGTGGCTGCCCTTTGAGCATGTGTATGAATGTGGGGTTGACACCAGGTTCAGAGGATTTCACTGCCTTGCAGGAGGAAGTGATATGAGATGGCCGTGGGAAGCCAGGGGCCCAGGCCTCTTGCTCCCTCTTCCCTCTTTCCTTATCTCTGCATCCCAGTCTCTGTCTTTTTCTCTCTGAGGCTTCCAGTCTCGCATTTATCCATTCTCGACACAGTCGTGACATTGAAGAATTAGGCTGGAATGAAAGGCAAAGAGAGGTTTGCCCAGACCCAACTTAGCACTCAGAGCTTCCTGTTGGAACTATGGCTCCACTCTCCTCCTTGGCTTATGTCTTCGTTTCTTAACTTCTAGTCCACCTTCCTTGCCTAGATGCCTTTCTTGGTATTCCGGGGTGAGGGCACTACGCCTTGGTGCTCTAGGGTCCCATCCCAACCTGTAACTCAACCATGCTGAATTTCTCACCGTTCCCTGTGTTTGCTGTTCCACCTGCCTAGAATGTCCCTTCCCTTCTCTACCTGGACAAAGGGGTATTGGCAGGATGTGAGGGAATGAGGGAGATGGTTTAGCTACAGTGATTTAACCCTCCCACCCTTTTCTTTTCTTTTCTTTCTTTCTTTTTTTTTTTTAGAGATAGGGTCTCACTCTGTCACCGACGCTGAAGTGTGGTGGCACGAACATAGTCACTGTAACCTCTAAGTCCTGGGCTCAGGGGATCCTCCCACCTTACCCTCCTGAGTAGCTGGGAACACAGGTGCACACCACCATGCTGGGATCATTTTAAAATTTTTTTGTAGAGACAGGGTCTTGCTATGTTGTCCAGGCTGGTGGTGAACTCCTGGCCTCAAGTGGTTCCTGCCTCGGTTTCCCGAAGTACTGGGATTACAGGCATGAGCCACTGTACCTGGTCCCCACTTTTTTCTTGAGGAAAGGAGCTAGGGTCTTCTCCTGTCCTGTTGATCTGCTGACCTCTGGCTTTTCTTCCCCAGGCTGTGCTAAGACCTTGTACCACTCGGTCCATGAAAAGATCTTCACGCTTCCAGGCGACTGTCTGATCTACCCTGCTCATGATTACCATGGTGAGGACTTCCTGGAAGAGGTGGGGGGCTTACATTACTTTTGAAAGGGCTGCACAGGAGACCACAATTCCCAGAAGTTCAAGCTTCAAGCTTCTTCTCAATCTCCTTAAAGACAAAATTTGCCTGAAATCCATCACCCAGAGAGCTGGTTGGAGCAGCCTCAGTTTGATGAGTTCTAAAAGAACTGGCAGCTTCGGGAAAACCCAAGCCAAAAGGATTAAGTGCTTGAGTATGCTGTGTGTGGATGTAGATACCACAGGACTGTTAGAATTCTGTAGGGCACGGGTTTTCCTGGGACTTCCTGTAGATCTTAGGGAACTGTGGGAAACTACATTTCCCATAGTGTCCATCGAGGAGGGAAGGCACTCTCAGGAACTTTCTCTGAAGAGCCTGCTGGTCCCAGGCCAGAGAGGCAACCCAAGGCCTCCTGGGAAATGCTGTTCTAGGAGGCCCGAGGCACTGCACCCATTGACTCTCCTTCCCCTCCCTTGGCCACTAGGGCTCACAGTGTCCACTGTGGAGGAGGAGCGGACTCTGAACCCTCGGCTCACCCTCAGCTGCGAGGAGTTTGTGAAAGTCATGGACAACCTGAACTTGCCCAAACCTTTGCAGATAGGTGAGTAGCTGCGGGCCTGAACCCCTGGGTCTGAGGGGGGAGGGGCTGGAGTTAGACCCCCTGGGTCTGGGGGGGAGGGGCTGGGGCCGGACCCCTGGGGCTGAGGGGGGAGGGGCTGGGGCCCGGACCCCTGGGT